>VOPJ01002118.1:0-36232 GCA_014673585.1 Semibalanus balanoides
ACGGGCGGGCAGGGAGTGGAGCTAGCTAACTCAGAGTAACGCTGGGACTCAGCACGCGCCGAGTCAATGAATTACTGTTGTACATTACAGTAGGCATGTTCATTCGGCCAATTTGCATCTGATTTAATGCCGGTGATCGTGACCGTGGCGGCGGTTTCACTCGTTCGAGAGAGATCGTTTTCTCTCTCTAGAATGGGCTGTAAACGTGACCCGGCCACCGATGGTTTTATTGTCTCCGAGTCGTGCCACGAGTACAGAAGGGGACATCTGTGATGATATTCCCGACACGGTACCCTCCAGATCCGTCTCTACTGCGCCGATTCAGAGGCGATTGGTATGACTATTGAGCATTGGCTAGTGACCATCTCGGCTGGCCCGCGCGTCACCGGCAGGACGCCTCCATGTTCCGTCGTAATTCATGAAGTGGCGCTCGTGCGTCATTTTCGCAGCTCGCTCTCCATCTGCGCAGTGGCTGCCGTCGTCTCCCTTTGTGCCGGCTGAGTGATCGAAGGAGGGAGCGGTGACGCGGCATGGGTGTCGACCGCGGCGGAGATCGGCGAGTGGAGAGCGCTCCGTCGCCGTCCGACGACCGATGGGTGAGGCTCTCCTCGGCTGACAGATGACCGCCGCGGGCCTCAGTCACCGTGTCGCCGCGCTCGGCTGCTAGAGGAGCGCTGGTAGGAGGGTGTATGTAACTACGGCAGCCGAGAGGTAGTCTACCAGGGCTGGTCGTCCGTTGCAGCTTGGTGGGAATCTGAGTCGTATCCGAGATAGTCGCTGACGGCAGAGTCGGTGAGTCGCCGACCCTCCGTCTCCTGCCGATCCGTACATCTCCGACACTGAGAGCGGACACTTCATAAGAGCGCAGGTCGCTACCGCCTCTGACTCCCTGCAGGGCGACGTAACGCCGCCGCCGCCGGCTTCGCAATCTCTCCCGCCGCCTCGCTGTGTTGCTACAGCGCGGTGTCGGCCCCCTGGCTGTACTGCCGACCCGACAGCAGTCAAGCCTGTGAGTGGCGAGGAGCGCGAGCGATGCCGGGCTGCTTTGCTCGGCACGAAGATACATCGTGGTCGTGCGACTGGTATCACTTGATGGCGGATCCCCAAGTCGCTCGTGCGTTTAATCGTCCTGGTGACCCTCGGTAGCACCGGATCGTGTGTCACTCCACTGAGATGCTGTGGAGCCGGAAGTAAACCTGGACCGCGCTCATTGCGCATCACGGAATAAGTTAGCAGTGCTCACAGTACGCATATCCACCACGCCGTCCGGCGACAACCTCCCTTAAACGATGTGTAATTCTCTAAATGTGTTTTTCTTTTCTCTGTTTTTCCGCGTTCCTTTGTTACGCCAGTCCTCGGTACTCCCTGTGTGTCAACTATTGTATGACCATGTGCAGATTTCGGTTCAAGCTTGTGCAGACGTGTTCGAATGATCTGCTGTGTTCAATCTCGTCGTTTGAATGTGTGTCGCGGGTGCGTGTCCGCGGAATAGTGCTGCGGTCTTTCTGTCTTGTCGGGTTATTTCTATCGTGTTCGCTGCTCCGCGCGATGCCGGTTGGCGTGAACCCGATGGTGAAACCCGAACCGAGGGATCCGTGGACCGATGCGCGGACAGGACCGGATGGCCCGGGTCGCGAACCGGCTGGGATCTCGTTAGTGCCCGCGTTGACCCAGTGTTGTGAAGGAGTTTATCTGGTCAGTGCTGCCAATTTAGGTGCCAACTGGCCACTGGGGTGCAGACTGCAGACCAAGGAACAATGGCAACGGAACCGACACATAACCGGATGCGCGGCACTCCTACGGGGCTTTCCACACAACCGGATACCTGCGTATAGAGCCGTGCCCTTTGCACGTTAGACGTGCACGGGTGTGTGCTCAGTAGACGTGCACTAGTGTGCACGGTGCCGGTAGTGCACTTGGTTAGTCATGTGGTGCAGGTGGTCGTGCACCGCGCTTGTGTATTTAAAAAAAATCGTTCCAATCTTTTAAATGGACGGATTTTCGAGGTCAGGAGTCAAAACCCACGCTAAGCAGAGCTTGTTGCGCAGGCCCTGACCCTACCATCCGATCGCGCAATTCATGGTAGCCGGTAAATTCATGGTAGCTGGCAGAATTTAGAGACGTAAGTTGTACGTGCCCGACATACCTGGACAGACACGGTCCGCTTCACCCTTTGACGTCACCTGACCTTGAGTGCGATCTCTGCCACCGGCCGCAGGCTGTCCCAGGCAGGGACAAATAGCGAGCGTCGAAGCGACTCGAACCCGGTGTGCCACACCGGGTGAGGTCAAGAGCCCGCCGCTCTCCCGACTAAGCAACATGAAGATCAGCTGGAGAGACAGCTGTTTGCGACTTTCACTGAATGGATGGCCGTGGATGGCTTCCAAGAGGTGCTTACTGAATCAAGATGAACGGCCGAATTCTATATCGCCAGTTGGAATTGGCGGCTGGTTTGGATTGTGTTTGAACTAGGTTCTGTGTAGAGGAGATTTGGCTTCAGCGGCATACCTATACGACTGCACGCCATCTGTCGAGTGGGTCCCGGCTATCTTGTGATTCTTTTCAAATGTTCAGATTTGGCTCTCTGAAGTCGGCCAGCCATGTCGGCAGCATTATGGATCACCAGCGGCGGGTGCTTCACCGGCGTCTATGGCATTTCCCGTGTACTGCAGCTGCTGCGTTTAGTCACTTCAGGCAAAGTAGAATCGCCTCGACAGAAGCAAATACCTATGACTCATGTAAGTCAAAGCCGCTCTAAAGCTAGAGATGTGCGCTTGCGAATCTCGCTCGTCGCGGTTAAAGCCATGGGGTATACGGTGCGCGGGCTCAAAATGACCAACACGGTCGACGCGCACTTACCCCCAATTGTCATGAATCTCGGCGTTGGCGTTGCGGCGACGTTTATTGATTACAACATAAACCGGTTGCAGTATGAACCTAACCACTGCACCGAGCCTCGCCTGCCGTCTCCTGCCGTCTCCTGCCGTCTCCTGTCGTCTCCTGCCGTCTCCTGCCGTCTCCTGCCGTCTCCTGTCGTCTCCTGCCGTCTCCTGTCGTCTCCTGTCGTCTCCCTGTCCGTCTCGATTGTCGTCTCTTGACCGTTCCTGCCGTCGTCCTGCCGTCTCCTGCGTCTCCTGCGTCTCCTGCCAGTCTCCTGCCGCTCTGTTTTTGCCGTCTCCTGCCGTCTCCTTGCTGCGTCTCCTGCTCGCCATGCCGTCACCTGCCTGTCTTCTGCACGTCTCCTGCCGTCCTCTCTGCCTGTCTTCCTGCGTCTCCGTGCCGCTCCTCGTCGTGTCTACGTCAGTCTCCGGCCGTCTCCTTGCTCGTTTCCTGTACGTCTCCCTGCCTTCTACTGCGTCTCCTGCGGTCTCCTGCCGTCTTCACTGCCGCCTCCGCCGTCTGTCCTGCCGCACTCCTGTGCGTCTCCTTGCCGTCTCCTGTCACAGCCACCGTTCGTTAGCTGGTCTCGTGTTCAGAGCGGACTGGCGTGGGAGCAGTTCATGGTGGTTGGCTTCTGCCACCACCCCACTCTAACAGTACACCGGGTGCAAACCGGGGCTCCATTCCTGGGTTCGGGGATCTGGTGACGATAACTCTGTATCCTACATCAGTTACTCATGCTTCTGCCAAACACACCGCACTAGCTTACAAGCTACTCCCACACAGCACCAGACAAGCACCCACACGGCATTGCACGGAACAGCATCCACGAGCTCACAGGCAACCACACGCGACACCTCACTAGACCCGCACCAGAAGCAACTCACAAGACACGGCACCCGAAAACAGTCACCATACGGCCACCAGCACGGCAACCACACGCACCACACGGCAACTCAACGACGGCACCACACGGCACACACGGCCACCACACGGCACCACACGGCCTTTACAAAGGGCGCAAGGACTAACCGCTGGCCGCCGATTGGCACTTACACAGCAATGCGCACTAGCCACAACACCACATTTCTTCTGCAGCAGCTAAAAGAAAACCTATAACACATAGCACCACACAGAGCACCACACAGCAATCCACACAGCAACCCCCCCCCCTCCTCCCGCTCCGCCCCGGTCCAACACGATGATTGTCGGGCTCGGCCCTGCGCTTTCTAACGTCTCAGCGACGCTGGTTAGTATAGGGCGCTGTCCACACGCGTGTGCCCCACCTCCCGGTAGAGTTCGCGACCGCTGCCGATTAAGTGAGCGGAAGCCTTCTGTCTCCGGTAACCAGCCGCGGCTCCTGATCCGGCTTTCAGAATAACAAAGCCTCCGCCGTCTCGGCTGAGACGGCGGCGCCGTTTCTCGGCGGCTGTCACTGTTTGTTTAGCGATTGTGTGGTCAGAGGAGTAGGTACAGGTGGCCCGCTACCGTGCCTGGCCACGTCAGGCGTGTCAACAGAACACACTCGCACTGTTTTCCTGCTACGCTCGGGAGTTTCGCCAGAGCTCGGCGCGCGTGCTGTGCGTGCGGTGCGTGCGTGTGTGTGTGTGTGTGTGTGTGTGTGTGTGTGTGTGCGTGTGTGTGCGTGTGTGTGCGTGTGTGTGCGTGTGTGTGTGTGTGTGTGTGTGTGCGTGTGTGTGTGTGTGTGTGTGTGTGTGTGTGGTGTGTGTGTGTGTGTGTGTTTGTGTGTGTGCGTGTGGTGTGCGTGTGCGTGCGTGTTCGTGTGCGGGCGTGTGCGTGTGCGTGTGGCGTGTGCGTGTGCGTGTGCGTGGCGTTGTGCGTGTGCGTGTGCGGTGCGTGTGCGTGTGCGTGTGCGTGTGCGTGTGCGTGTGCGTGTGCGTTGTGCTGTGTCGTGTTGCGTGCGCGTGCGCGTGCGCGTGCGCGTGCGCCGTGCGCCGGTGCAGCGTGCCGCGAGTCGCGCGTTCAGCGCGTAGCGCGACGTACCTGCGCGTGCTGCGTGCGCTTTGCGTCGCGCGCGTGCGCGTTGTTTGCGCCGTGCGCGTGTCGCGTGCGTGCGTGCGTGCGTGGCGTGCGTGCGTGCGTGCGTGCGTGCTGCGTGGTGTGTGTGTGTGTTGGTGTGATGTGTGGGTGATATGTGCGGTGGTGAGTGTGTGCGGGATTTGGGTGTGTCGCGTTGTCTCCTGTCAGGCACCTCGTTTTGACACGCATGACCGCGCTGTGTCTGTCGTGCGGGCGGTCTGCGCGCGGTGTACCGCTGCGGCCTGCAGCTGGCAGAATGCCGTCTGTGTGTGAACTGTGAACGCATGCCGTGCCAGTTACCGGACCAAGCTGGTGTCGGGGCACCGTTCGCTGTGACCTCATGTGACCTTTGTTTGACCAGCGGGTCTGCCTGGAGCTGTAACTGCAGTATACTGACGGCCTCTCCACGTCTCCTCTGCCCCACAGTCCTGCCCCGGCGCGTCTCCGTTCGTCACGGTCGCACGAGTCGCTGCTGTCCGGCCACAGTATGGTGTCCTCCACGGAGCTGGGAGCAGGAGACGTCACCATCAAGTCGCTGCACAGCTCCATCCTCGGCCAGGAGCACTGTATTCAGATCAGCTCGCCGAGCGGGACGCGCTTCTACAGCTGCCGCACCGCTGAGGAGCGCGACCGCTGGATCCACAGGTCAGTGACGGAACACGGTACACGGGATGGCAATTGAACTCCCGTACACCCATGTCAGTTCGCAGTGACATTTTGATACCCACCTGAGCATTGGTGAAAAGAAATAAATGTACACATATGGACATTTGTAAAATATGAATAATGTTGAAGCTATTTTGTCGATATACCACGTTGATATATTTACGATATATTTACGTCGATATTCCACGGAGACGGTAGTCATTAATTAGTGGCATTATTGTAGTGCCAAAGGTTATGCCTCTAGTAAAATAAAATGTTCCCGAGGTTTCGAAGAAAACTGTCTGACTGTAATGTACTTAAATGCCGGCCACGGGCGAGAAAGACCAAGCCTCGAGTTTGAATGAGGTCGTGGGATGATGTCACTCGTCTCGGCGGATAAAAACCATTACACACTGAGATGATGACGATAGCACTTCCTGCAATAATCCACCCGCTGTTTTATCTTCCATTCAGCCCTACGCCACGTAAGCCATGTCGACAAATAAAGGCGTCTTTATACGGCTTTGCCGCTATCTTAGCGAAAGATAAGTGAGAAGCAGTCAGATGGTAGGTGCGGCGCGGTAGACGTGCAGAGACGGTGACAAACGTGCAGAACAGATGCGGGAAGACCTGCCACTCCTGTGGCCACGCTGACATCCCGTCACTCTGGTCGGCCGTTGACAGCTGACGTCAACACACATTGAGGCGCCGTCACACGGCCTGTCTCGTGGACCAGGCAGTGCGGTGCTGTTACACGCGGTCGGCATGTCAGCCGCCGACCGCCGGATGTGCGTTCGGCACGCACTCTCACCTGCTGTCACCGACTGTCATTGGCTGTCAGCGGCTGTCAGAGACTGTCATTGGTTGTTGGCGATAGTCAGCGGCTGTCAAAGCATGACCCAGATGTGACCAGCCGGCTGGGAGGTCCGTTGTGACGTCACGGCTGGGGTAACAGCCGGCACTGATCACTGTGGTAGGTCCGGCAGCCGGAATTCTCTCGGTACATGTGTAGGTACTGGTATCAGCTCTGTTGCTGTTGGCACGGCCGGTGGAACTCGCTGGGGTGGGTACGGCGGCTCTGGGATCAGTCACCGTTGGTGCACGGTCACCGGAACCCGCCGCGCACAGCAGTCCTGCAGAATCATCCATAGCTGTAGGCGCCGCCGCCGCCGGAATTGCTGTAGGTATATTGCTGGGATCACTCACAGTGGTGTTATGCAGTGCACCGACATTCCAATACTGCCTCCTGCGACGAGAACGGCTATCAGGCGTCCAAGGACGATCACTGTGACAGCTGATGTTTCTCCGACGTTGACGATCTGCAGACCTCACTAACCTCCGGGAGACTGCCAGATATCCCAGCATGCGTATGCAGTTGCAACTCGCCGGCGGCCGGTTATGCTCGACGAGGCTGCGTCAAACTCGCACAAGGTTCAGCTCGGCCGGGCTGCGGGACAGACGCAGGGGGCGGGTCTTTCGCACAATGGTCCTCAGCAAGAGTGGGGGATGCTATGGCCGGACCTGCGCGGTCTCAAGACGGGAGCGGCCCTAGTGGGCAGGCGGGCAGTGCGAGAAGGTGTGAGGGGAAGTTGGAGTAGTTTCTCATGATATATCTTTAATTGTTATATCCTACTTCACCCACCACGCCTCATAGAGGCGTGAGCCTCCTCTCGTCTCCCCATCACAGGTTTATCGACCATACCCTAGCTCCTTCCCCACCCGGCGGAACCTGGGCAATCCACATGTTCTGTTCTGCAGTCACTTGACCACACCCTCCCATCCGGTGGTTTCGGCTGTGCGAGCCTACGTGTGCGGTCAATTGGTTGTGGGGCAGGCCGGGGTTCACGCTGGGCGGGGCAGGGCGGCGGATTTTGGCGGCCCGGCCAGTCTGATAGGTTTTTCAACAGGTTGGAACCTCTCTGTCTTCCCCATTACACATCCCAGGCAGAGTTTTCCGGAACACGAGGGGCCCAGGTCTTGGACCTCCTCTTGCGGTTATTCCAACTTCGGTGTGTCTCACATCAGAAATACCAAACAGTAGTCGTCCAGTTTGGTGAGTCCACGTGTTTGACCATTGGCGCGCTCCCGGTTGTCACGTTTACCAAGAGTCGGTCGCTGTGAGCATACCTGCCGGCAGCTGGAGACCAAAGTCAGGAGGCGCATACAACATCAGTCCGAGCCGGAAATACCGGAGGTGATTATACAATATGTTTCTGTTGGAATCATCCAACACACGAGAGGCGCCTCAGTGGTTTCAGTCCATAATTAACCTTGGGAAAATCACACACCGGTGGGCAGGACCTGGGTTGCCCTCTCTTCATTGCTTTGGTGCTCTTATGTCTTGCCGTTATGTGACCTGGCCGGTCAGTGGTCTGTATGGCTCAAGATCCCACTGGCCAAGGCGGGCAGCGCCTTCATCCTCTGGAGTTGAGCCAGGCTACTCGAGTGATGAAACAAAACGCAATACAAATGTGTCACTTGAAGACTCTCCGAATTTGCCGGTGCATAGAGTCATCATAAGTTGATAAGTCCTGAACCCTCTCCGAATTCATCAATGTATAGGCGCCGATGCCATCAGTCAATAAACCCTGAGCTCTCTCCAAATTCGCCAGTTCTTTTGATGGATGTCTACGTCATTGGTTTGCCGGGAACTGGCTGGTGTGAAGTACATACACGTGAAGTTCCCTCATATTTTGTAGTGTCCGTTCCAGTAAACGGACCTGCTTTTTGCACACCTGCGGGGCTCCCGGATGATCCTCCAGCAGCGGGAAACATAAGCTGATGCACCTGCTGCTGGTTTGTTGACACCGCGGCACCGGATTTGCATGCATTACACAAACACATGATCCGTCACTTCAGCTCTTCCGCCGAGGGATCATTTTCGGCGAGCATGAAGTGGCCAGCAGACTGCACTGCAGGGCTTCACGCCGCGTATGGCTGTAGCAGAGAGGCAGTTTGTTCTGTCTGCTGTGGGAGTGAGAGAAAATAGCATTATGATATAATCCCTTCTGGTGAAAACTAATGGCAAGATGCATAAATTTGCAGTGAATGAGAATGATCTCGTCTGCTC
Organism: Semibalanus balanoides; assembly: GCA_014673585.1. Lineage (NCBI taxonomy): Eukaryota > Metazoa > Arthropoda > Thecostraca > Balanomorpha > Balanidae > Semibalanus > Semibalanus balanoides. The sequence continues at coordinate 8,636 of VOPJ01002118.1, forward strand.
TTTGAAGCTGTTTCTTAGGTGTGATGGATAGGATTCCAGTTTTTGTATTATTATTTTACATATGGAGGCTGCACTGCTCGGCACGTTCTCTGAAGTATACATATTGCTACATAATATTGCTTCAACACTGACCTGCAGACAGTGAACAAGGTGCACCACATTCTGTTTGTTTCAGTGGCACTCAGCTCATGGTGTAACACCAGTCGCCCTGAGGCCTGACTGGACATTGCGCAGTTGATGCACGTCCTGCAATGTGGCCCCGGTAGCGGGCGGTTCCCTGAAGGAGCCTGGGCGACGCCGCTCCCGTTAGCTGTCGCCGATTGTCTGCCACTGTCCTGTGCAGCACCGTTTGGCTGGTGTCACCCACTGCTGCACCACATTCCCGCTTCGTGCCAGAAATGGGCCATCGACCGTTAGGCCGAATTCCTTTTACTCGTTGACGGACAACAGAGCTGATTTTTTGGTATTTTTAACACATGTCGGTCCGGTTGGTAAGCCGCTTAGCGGTGACTGAGGTCAGTGTTTTTCTTCAGCTGACGATATTTCCTGGGATTGGCTGCTGTCGGCCCCCGCCCCCGCCCCCGCCCCCGCCCCCGCCCCGTTACGGGTCTGTGTGCGTCTCGGTGCTCCGCTCAGGCAGAGCAGTCCTCGTTGCAGTGATTACTGGTAGTGGTTCTGTTATCACCACTACACTGTGCCCACTGTCGCAGCTCCGGCGCCGTGTATATCGGCCCGACCGTCACGTGTCAATTGAGTGGTTAGGCCGGTCGGGCGTGAGAACAATCGCTCCCCAAATCGGTCAGTGGCTTTTCGCGGTACCCCGACCGACCCGGCCCCGGCTGCCGACGACCAGTCCGCCCTAGTCCCGGCCTTCGCCGAGCCAACCCACGGGCAGACGGACGGTGCATCTTCGCTATCGCTCCGTTTCGCGAACTGCGTTATCGTCAATCATTGGTCTTGTTTCCCTGCATTGGTACGTCAGCTATGTACATTGAACACTCGATTAGGTTCTGAAGTATCGATGCCATTACCGAGCATTTAATGTCCAAACTTTGTAGGGCTAATCTGATGATTGTATGGTTGCATATTAGTACATATATGTCAATTGTTTGACAACGTTGTCATATTTGCTGATGTAAAGGATGGGTAATGCTTACGTGAGGTGACGGAAACCTCGTGAGTTGTGACTCATTATAATTTATATTGTTATGTCAAGTACAAAAATACCGCTTATTTATGTTGTTTTATTTCTCATTACATATACCTTCATTGCGTGTCGTCATTTTGGCATCATATAGAAACACACGTCACACACCATACATGAGTACAAGGTACATGCCGTGTGATAGGTATCTGTGTGTGTGTGTCTGTTTGGCATGACTATCAGCTGACGTGTGTACATCTGTGTGTGTGTTCTGCTTGGCATGACTATCAGCTGACGTGTGTACCATCTTGTGTGTGTGGTGTCCTGTTTGGCCATGACTATCAGCTGACGTGTGTACACTGGTGTGTTGTGTGTCCGTTTGCGCATGACTATCAGCTGACGTGTGTCATCTGTGCGTCTCGGCAGCCTGCGTCCGGACCGTGCAGCCGAACCGGGAGAACATGCGCGAATCGACAACTTCTGCGCATCTGGCTGCTCGAGGCCCAGACGCGTCACCGCCAAGAGCGCTACTTCTGCGAGCTGTGCCTGGACAACACTCTGTACGCCGCACCTCGAGCAAAGCAAGACGGAGCTTTCTTTCTGGGGCGAGCAGTTCGAGTTTCAACAACTGCCACGGTCGAGCCATCCAGGTCACCTCTACAGGGACGCGGACAAGAAGAGGAAGAAGGACAAGAACGTGTCTAGGTCGGTAGTGTGAACGCTTTGGAGACGGCGGCAGTCGGCTCACAAGGCAGCTGTGGCTCGGGCTGTTGGCGGCGGGCCGGGGTGCGCTGTGGCTCGGCGGCGGACGGGGGCGGCGCTGTGGATCGGTGCTGTTGGCGGCGGGCGAGGGCGGCGCTGTGCGCGTGCCGCGTTTGTTTGTGCTGAGACCGGCCGGCTGCGGGCGGGCGCCGCCGCTGCTTGTTTTGGCTGATGGTGCTGGTTCGATGTGTACTGGCTGTGGTGGCAGGTGGCCGCTGGTCGGCCGTCTCGGGGAGGGGATGTCTCTGCCTCACTCGGTGGGCGTGCTGTGGGTGTCGGAGTTAGCCCGCGCCGCGATGACACAACTCTGCCGTAGTGACATAGTCCTGCTGCACGGTGGGGCAGCCCGCCGCCGACCCCAGTCAGTGTCCTGCAGGACTCCGGTGTCCAGTGTCCTGCAGGACTGCAACGGTGGGCAGCCCGCGCCGACCCAGTAGTGTCCTGCAGGACTCCGGTGTCCAGCGTCTGCTAGGAAACTGACGGTGGGCAGCCGCCGCCGAACCAGTCAGTGTCCTGCAGGACTCCGGTGTCCAGTGTCTGCAGGACTGCAGGCTGGGGCAGCCCGCCGCCGACCCCAGTCAGTGTCCTGCAGGACTCCGGTGTCCAGGTCCTGCAGGACTGCACGGTGGGGCAGCCCGCGCCGAACCCAGTCAGTGGTCCTGCAGGGGAAAAAGCCGGGGGTCCCACGCTGCACACCGTGCCACTCGTCGCTGGTGTCCGGCGTATGAAATGGCTCCCTGATGGGAGACCCGGACGTCACTGTGGGTGGAGTATGACGTCACTGTGGGTTGAGTATGACGTCACTGGGAGCTGTACTCGACGCGAGCCGTCTTGGCGGCCCGTCTGCGTCACAGCTCGCAGATCAGCCCGCGTGTAACTGGCCACTCGGCTGGTTCTGTGAGCCGACCCGCCGCAGCCGGCCGGCCGTGCCCACTCAGTACGGCAGCAGCAGCAGCGGCAGCAGAGTGCTGAATGCTGTGACGGCCTATCTGGTGATGGATCTGACGCCGCCCGCCTGCCGCTCAGGTGGAAGCCGTCCTGCCACCCAGATCTCCGCTGATGTCCACTGTGCTGCTGCCTCCCAGCTGTCGGCCTACACCAATCTGACCTCCCAAGCGTCTAACTGGGGCACTGTCGCTCGACAAACCTGCAGCCCGTTATTTATATAAATATGACAAGTGGCCCATTGTTGATGTGAAAGGAAACTAGCTGAGCGCTTGGTCTACAAAGTTGGCATTGTATTCACCAGTTTCAGACGGCAGGTGTGTTCTTCTGCGAACGTCATATCCACCGACTACTATCGTCCTGTGAACGTGCTTTGTTTGGCGGTCTGGTGTCGCGGCTGGTTCTATTCCCACGTCACGGAATTCGGAGACTGCCGAGATGACTGACAGCTCCGGCTCTCCTTTCCAGGCACTGTCGAGATCCCGGTCAGCTCTGTCAACTCAAAGTTCTTCGTCGAGAAGTGGTACCCGGTGGCGCTGGAGAAGGGCAGCAGCAACAAGCACGCCCCCAGCCTGCGCGTCAAGTGCAGGTAGGCAGCTGAGGCCGGATGGTGGGGGGGGAGGACGTTCGAGGGGGCGGGGAGAGGCAGGTACGAGACTGTTACTGGTCGGGGGCGGGGGTGCGGACTGTGGTTGGGTTTCCGGATTGAAGGTGTATGCAGAGGAGGATATATGATGTCGCCGTCACATTTGTTCACTGGCATTGTCACAGCCTAAGAGCCACGTCAGGTGACGTTACCATATAGGTGTAGTTATGATGGATTGAATCACCTACGCGTCCTGTGTGCTTGTATGGTCTAATGGCTGTCAACTACCGACTGCTTGACACGAGACTACACGCCAATGCTGGCAACTGGAACTGATCGGCACGTTGTAGGGACGCTTTTTGCGGCTTTTGCGTGTTTGGGGGGGTTGGGCAAATTTAAAAGCGCTGACCAGTGTTGTGATTAGCGTCTGTGTTGATGGGAGAAGGCACGCCTGTCTGTGCTGATGGGAGCAAGGCACGCCTGTCCTGGCTGATGGGAGCAGGCACGCCTGTTCCTGTGCTGATGGGAGCAGCACGCCCTGTCCTGTGCTGATGGAAGCAAGGCACGCCTGTCCTGTGCTGATGGGAGCAAGGCACGCCTGTCCTGTGCTGATGGGAGCAAGGCACGCCTGTTGACGCTCACTGCTCCGATCGTGACTTATGATAAAACTCGGCACCCTGATCGTCTTACGGATACTGTGCCAGGGTCCATTCCGACTATTGGTGCAGGGCTGAAATCTATACCAAGAATCACTGTTTGCATGTGCTCTCTACTAAGTCGTACACTCGTAAATCTTAGCATCTTCAGGGCGGAGGTATGTTGTGGTGAGGCGAACCTGGTGCGTTGGTGGTCGCTGGTCCCTGTTTCCGCCCACTGCCGGCCACTGCCCTTGTGTAGGACATAGACTCGTGTTGATGGGTACTGATCCGACCTTACCACATCGTCTGCTCCCAGTTACCGGACATAGAGTGATGATCCAGGTGTGCATGTCAACTAGCAACAACTCGGCACGAGACTACACCCGCTGACACGTCACAGCAACTAACGGAGGCGTTAGTAGAATGACGCGCTCTGTGCCATTCGCGTGTTTTTATGCAGTGTTCCTGTGCGGACTTTTTCCAATTACGGTGTGAGATATGCCTGTTGGTCGTCTGTTTGGCAGTCCGTTTTGCCAGGCCCGTTGTAAAGTGGTGTCGCGGTCCAGGTATGATGTCGTGTGAGATAGACGGGCTCCTGACCACACTGCCCCCGCCACCTTATCGGAGTTCTCAGCACCAGGATCACGTCACCTGGAACCGACGTGTGCACCGTGCCTATCTCGGCGGCAGGCTGTGATGTCTTTCCCGGACCATTAGCCAATTAATGCGTGCAGCGATTCTTTTGCTTTGCTTCGTTTTGTTTTGGTTTTCTTTCTCTTGTTAATGACACAACAAATCCTCTATAGAAACTAGAAATTTCCTTGTTACCCTGACGCCATCAGACAACTTTATTTTCGGCATACACGATCTCGGTTTCCTTTGACGTTACCCCAGCCCACGGTGTACAGGGAGTTTCTGCCCCCCCCCCTTCTCTCTGTCCGTGTTCCAGTCCGTATAAATCCTACCACTGCACTTGTACAGCACGTGAACCTGACCTCCCCCGTCTCTATAACGCGAGTCCCTGACCTCCCCCGTCTCTCTCCTCAGGTTCCAGGCCGTGGACATTCTGCCACTGCAGGTGTACAATGAGTTCCTCCACTACGTCACCTCCCGGTACGGGCCGCTCTGTGAGATCCTGGAGCCGCTGGTCGGAGTGAAGAGCAAGGAGGACATCGCCACCACCCTGGTGCACATCATGCAGCGCGAGGGGCTGACCAAGCACCTGCTGGCCGACCTCGTCTGCATGGACGTCACGCGGATAGGTGAGTCGAGAGCGGCGGCAGCGGCGAGGGGATGGCGGGAGGGGTGCAGTGGAGGGGGGGGGTTAGTGGCCTTGTACTCGGTAGTCGTGTGATCAACGATAGCGGCAACGTAAATCTCAGCTGGAGTACCTTCATCACTGCGTCTGTGGAAGGCAGTGCCGCTTTCCGAACCACCGTTCGTCACCGCCGTCTTTTCTCAGTGTCGGTCTGTGTGAGGAGCATCTCTACAGACCGTGACACGCGGCTGACTCGACCGCGCCACGTCTGTCTATGTGCGCCACCATCGTCTGACTGACTGTTCTCGTCTCCTCCGACAGACGACGAGCGTCTGACGTTCCGCGGCAACTCGCTGGCCACCAAGGCGACCGAGTCGTTCATGAAGCTGGTCGGCGACCGCTACCTGCAGGACACGCTCGGTGAGCCGGTGCGCCGCCTGCTCGACGCCCAGTCTGACCTGGAGATCGACCCGCTCAAGGTCAGCAGTCTCGGCGCGCTGCACAAGCAGAGACACAACCTGAGGACCTTCGTCGAGGAGGTGTGGGCCAGCATCCTGGCCTCCTACGCCAACTTCCCTCCGTGAGTGAATGCCTGGGGGTTGAGGGTCGCGCAGCTTCTGCTGCTCGCTGAATTATGTCTCTGTGTACTCTTTCGTGTTGAGAACAATGACACCGACAACAAAACTAGTGTCCAGTTTTCATTATAATTTGTATTTAAATGTTCCTCGTGACTCAAGCTAAACGCCTCTGAATCCGTTACAGTGAGCTGCGGGACTGTTTCTACCTGATCTGCGAGCGTCTGAGGGAGGCGGGCAAGGCGGAACAACAGGACAACGTCATCTCGTCCTGCATCTTCCTGCGGTTCTTCTGTCCGGCCATTCTCAGCCCCAGCCTCTTCAGCCTCACACCGGGTAAGTCAATACGTTCAGGATCGAGAGGGACCCAGGGTGAGTCACCTAACCTGGGCGGAACACCTGTCTTATTTGTCTTCAGTTATTAAACATTAATGGGCGGTATCATGCTCATGCTCTGCCGTCACGCCGTGTAGTTATTATAGGCTGCTCAATATGTGGGGTGGATGGGGTTGTTGGGTTGACCATCAAATAAGTTTTATCTCGTCAGTTGGTCGGGCTTGGCATGTTGATGTATAGTAGATGCTGCACTGTTAAGACCATGTATGGACGGTAACGTGACTACGGTTCTCTTCCATCTCTGACTCTGACCTCACCCTATCTCACCCTCAGAGTACCCGAACGAGAAGGCGGTGAGAAATCTCACTTTGGTGGCCAAGACTCTGCAGACCCTGGCAAACTTCACCCAGTTCCAGGGCAAGGAGAACTACATGGAGTTCCTCAACGAGTTCGTTGTCAAGGAGACCAACACGATGCGGGCTTTCCTGCGGAAGATTTCGGTAAGTTCTGTGAGCTATTTAAGGAGCACTTCATGCTGGCAGGAATCAGATAATCTGATATCGGGCGCTTGCCTCGCAGGTGCTGTTTTATTATGTCCCCACATGTCAACGCTACTCCTACACACACATTTTAAACCTAGTCCGCCGATCTGTGTGGCCGCTGCTCACTGACCCTGAGATCGACCATCGGCTCACGATTCAGCGCCGGGCCCTCCCCCGCTGGATCACTATCTTCACCACTAGCGACCGGCAGCGGGACACACGCGACAGCGGGCTGACTCAGATTTAAACTCCGACTCCGACTCACAGATCTGAGATCGTGCCGGGCAGGGCCGTGATCTGTCAGTGTTTTCAGGCAGTGAACATCGGACAGGTGACGGCCAGCGGCTGAGAGGGGGCGCCGACCGCTCTTTATGGTAGCGATCGTCACCGAGTCGTCCCCGAGGTGTCTGGGCCATCCCGAGGTGTCTGGGCTATCCCGAGGTGTCTGGGCCATCTCGAGGTGTCTGGGCCATCTCGGGCTGTCTGTGCCATCCCGAGGTGTCTGGCGCTGTCTTCGAGGGTGTCTTGGGCCATCCCGACGGTGTCTGGGCCTATCCCGAGGTGTCTTTCTGGGCTGTTCCAGAGGGTGTCTGGGCTGTCCAGAGGTGTCTGCGCCTGTCCAGGTTGTCTTTGGTGCCAGTCCCGAGGTGTCTGGCTGTCCTCGGGCTGTCTGGGCCATCTCGGCTGTACCTGTTTGCCATCCCGTGAGTGTCTTCTGGGCCATCCCGAGGTGTCTGGACCATCCCGAGGTGTCTTGGCCATCCCGAGGTGTCTGGGCCATCCCGAGGTGTCTTCTGGGCTGTCCAGAGGTATCGGCGCTGTCCCGAGGTGTCTGGGCCATCCCGAGGTGTCTGGGCTGTCTCGAGGTGTCTGCCGAGGTGTCTTCTGGGCTGTCCATCTCGAGGTGTCTGCGGCTGTCCCGAGGTGTCTGGGCCATCTCGAGGTATCTGGGCTGAGGTGTCTCGCGCTGTCTCGGGCCTTCTGCTACCATCCAGGGCTGTCCCGCCGTCCCGCCGCGCAGCTGGCCACTCCCGTCTTAGTCTCCTATCTGGCCTTGATAACCTGCCCCGATATATCGTCACTCACCAGCGGCCACCACGCCGCCATTCCAGCGGCATGAGGCACGACTGATTACCATACTGCGCGGCACGTGGCAACCTCGCGCGGCGCGTGGCAGGCTGTCCAGTCCATGGTGGCGCCGGCCGGCCGGTATCTGCCGTCCGGTACACAGTGTGACCGAGACGAACGGTATCTGCCGTCCGGTACACAGTCACTGACTGTTACGCTGAAGAGGGGCTCTAACCCCCGGTGAGCCACGGCCTCCTAGTGCTGAATGCCGCACCGTACAGCATTACGGAGACATGTGCGTGGTCACATGGGTCGTGTCGCTCTTTGAAAGAGTATGGGGAGTTGCATTCGAACATGGTCAGATTGATTGGATTTCCCCGTTCTGTTTAATTAATTTGTGTAACGCGGGCTTGCTACCGAGATATTGACCAGAATAGCGTGTAGTGCTGACCGCATATATAGCCTATATCGACTCATTCAATTGGTCCTCATCTGTTTTGTAATTGTGAGATCCTTCACCCGAATTGTGCTGATCTTCCTTCACGGAGGAGTTTAATGAGCTGTTACTGACCACCAGGGGCGAAACTTTGTGAAATCGCTCGGGGGGCCTAATGTTAATTTGATAGCTTTTAACTCAGTTTTTACCATGCAATGTCATAGGTCTAATGTTAAAATTTGACATCATTGGGTGGTCGGGACCTCCCAGAGAATATAAAGTTCCACCACTGACTGGGAGCCACCTCCTCCCCTCTACCAGAGTCCACTCAGGGACCGTGAGGAGTCCTAATTGGAGCTGTGACTGACTCCTCCTCCCCTCTGCCAGGATCCACCGGGCCGTTGAGACGGCAGCAGTGGGTGGGGACGTGCATACGTCGACCTCGGGAAGCAGCTTGTCTGTTGCTGCAACAGGCTGCTGCGGGAAGTGTGTAGACCGGGAAGGTGACGAAGCCCAGGACCACATTCTGGACGAGATGAGCAGCGGTCTGGAGGCCTGGCCTCTGGCCACCGCTCCAACCGCCACCGCCGCACAGTCAGCTGACGCCACCACTGGTCAGCTGCTACGGCTGAATGGCGGCCTCAGCTGGCAGCAGCCGCGCCCCGCCTCGCCGGCCCTGGCACCGCCGCCACTATTCTCCAGAGAAACATCTTCAGGTGAGACATCGGTCAGGGGACCAAAGTTTGGTTATGTTGGGCGGGGTTTAGGAAGGTTCTGCAGAGCGCAATGGTGGCGAAACTGAAGCGTCAAATTTGAGTTAAATAACAAATAACAGATTAAGTCCAACATAGTCTCATCGTTTTGCCTAGTTGATTTTACCCAAGATCGCAACGGAGCTTCGCTTTAATTATTTGGTTGTATGACTTATGTTGTCCTCTTTGTCAATGTTTTCCCGTTACATATTGCCGCTGATACATAACATTACTCATGTCTGACCTGTGCGTTTATCCGTCAGGTTTAACGACCGTACTTCGAGTGAGCTGGATCCTGCTGTGTCAGCGGCGGACTCAGCTCCAGCGCCTCCGCCGCCACCCACCACCACCGCACCTCCCCCGGCAGAGAAGGCCTCCACTCTGCCCCGGAACGCCTACCTTCCCAGTGGCGGCTCGTCCAAGCGGCCGGCGGCGCACCTCAACACCAGCGATGACTACGTGCTGTTCAGTGCGCTGCGGCCGGGCCGGGCTGGTGCTGGCGGTCACCAGCACTACCACGGCCACCCTGCGGCGGCGGCGGCGGCCGGGCAACAGTACGGTGCCGGTGCTGCCACCCTGCGGAGGGCTCCGCGCGCCGAGGAAGACACGGCGGAACACTCGGCGGCTGAGCTGGAGCATAACGTGAAGGGCTCACAGATCTCCATCTCACAGCTGTCGAATGTGGCGTCCAGTGGATATCAGAGCTTTGCCTATAGTCAGAGCTCGAGCCCGGTGGATCCGGCCATCAGCAGCCAGCAGCAGCAGCTGCATCATCAGCAGCAGCAGCAGCAGGCGCCGCTCGCCTTCAACAATCCGGCGTACCAGCTCAGCAGCAGCAAGGCGCGCCAGTCCCGGTGAGTGTTCGGTCTGTGTGTCTCTTCCTGTGTGTGTGTTTGTGTGTCTGTGTGTGAGTGCGTGTTTGAACCGCATAGATCGATAGGTCACTGACCTGCGGCCGGGCGGCGCCTGGGACTCATCTCACGCGACAACAGCGCTCTGATGTTTGGCAAATGCGCCGTGGGCGCTCCGCCAGGGTAAATGCGCCGTGTAGGTGCCTACCGTAACACCCACCGCCAGTACAAACAGAGCTGACTGCTCCACTGCCTCCGTGTTTTACCGTCAGGTGTGAGGAATGAGGATGTTATCACTGGACGTCGCTCGCTGGTTAGTCGTCTACCCGCTGCGCAGGCCCATCTGACTGATCTATCCCCGTCCCCAGGCCGGCCCAGTACTCGCCCAGTACGTCACTCAGCTCAGCTCCGAGTCTGGAGGACGTGCAGCTGGTGCTGGCTCCGTCGGTGGTGGCGCCGGCCGGCCGCGCTCCACCGCGCTCCTCCAGCAGCTCTCCGTCGCCGCCACGCGAGCGCCGCCACGCGGCCGCGCCGCGAACTAATCCGCGCGCCGTGCCGCCGCCGCCGCCGTCGGCTGGCTCGCCAGAGCTGTACGGTCGTCAGCGTCGCCTCAAGGCCGGCCGGCGAACTTCAGCTGATGTGCTGGCCACCAGACGGCAGCAGCAGCGCGACAGCGACAGCGAGAGCAGTGATGAGGTGCGGCCGGGCCGCGACAGCCGGCTGAAGAGTAAGGCCCGCCGCAGCCGGCTACCGGACAAGTCATTCGAGGAGGTGAGCAGTCACAGAGTTTCATCATCTACAGAGGATGATGATGAAACGGATGATAGTCATTATCGAAATTCAATCAAAAAACTTGAAATTGCATTATCCTTACTGACTGCTGTGACTCCCAACACCATCTCACGCATGTGTTACATTTTGTGATTTTTCACTATCGGAGATTTATCGGACGCCTTTTCGATGTCTGCTTATTAATTTCCCACAAATATTACCACCGAAAAAATAGCTTTCAACATTCAGTCGCCTGATCCAAAGGTCGAGCGAATGTAACACACTACCACAGCTTGATCCATGTGTAAGCGTCTTTCCGGATATTGCTGCTAACGCTGCAGACTGTCCGTATCTGTATGTGTACCTCTGTGCGCTTCAGTATAAGATCCGCCGTCTGATTCTGACACCTGCCTGTCTTTGTGTCTGTGTGCGGCAGTATGAGGATGAGATCCGCCAGCTGCACGTTCAGATGGAGCAGCTTCACAGCCGGCTGAGTGAGGAAGTGCCGCGGCCCGCAGTGGCCTCCACTGCCAGCCACGTGTGCCAGCCGTCTCCAGTACAAATCAACGAGATACTCCACAGGTCAGTCATGCAGCGATACTGTAAACATCCGACAGCGGTCAGTACCCTGCAGTGGACCTGTTTCTCCATCTGGACGGCCCCACCCTATGTCTGGCACGTGGCGTCGTTAAAACGCTGCTGATGCTCTGCATTTGTTTATGTTGGTGATGACGTGCTGTTTTGGCGCTTCACAACGCCGTCATCAAGTTGTCCTTACAACGCCGACGTGCAATATGAGGACATGACACGTTTATCGGCGGACATCCCGTGGACATCCCTGGATGATCCCTACTGTCCTGCCTTGCCGTGGCTGGGACCGGTCGCAGGATTGTCATCCTCCTCCGCCACCGTCCGCCCGGACATCCCTGGATGATCCCTACTGTCCTGCCTTGCCGTGGCTGGGACCGGTCGCAGGATTGTCATCTTCTTCCGCCACCGTCCGCCGCCTGTCTAGGCCAGCCCTTCCCCGTAAACTGACGTCACACACACACACACACACACACACATAGATCAGGAACAGCGCCCCGCCCGGTCCTGTCCGTACCAGTCGCGCGGCTGATACCTATCGACTGCAGTGAGCTCGGCCCTCTCGACTGGCCGGCGCCACTCGCTGGATGACGCCCGGCGAGTAGAGCCGCCAGCCGGCTGTGATCCGCCGCCGAGTCGTCTTCCTTCATCAGATACCACTCAGGTTAGCGTATTATACCCGGCTGCGGTCGGCCCGGTTACCATGGTTACCCGGCTGCGGTCGGCGGCGACACTCGGAAACAGACCGACGCTGGGGAAACCCTCAGATGCAGCCCGCTGAGCGCCGGTAAAAGTGCGACAGATGTGGTGATTTTGTCACCGCTCGTTAGCCTCTGTAGCGCGGCACTGTCATTGAGGGGATTTCAGAGACGAAATTTCCCATCGTTTATATGCGCTAGACTGTCAGCGGGTGTCTGGGTTTGTGTCAGCGCTGACTTGATTAGGATGAACTGTGGATATGAGCGCTTACGTTGCATAACTCGCCGGAAAGATAGCGAGTTATCCTCTCACTACCCGGGGAGTGTTCCGGCTTTCCCGTGCACTGCTGATCGGTCTCAGACTTAATGGCGCCACGCTGAACGCAGCTGGGCGGTGTTCGGTGCCGGATCTCGGCGATAATCATAAGAAATACTGCGAGTGGCGACCGCGGCGTCGGGCGATAGTATGTGTTGGTGTCACTGCCCTGTTGGGAAACACGACGGATGGTGCGTAGTTGCTCCTCGCATTAGGGGCCGATGCCAGCGATTGTAAGTTGCGACCGGTGCCGATCCTGGCTCCAGTGGTGGTCGCGGTTTCAGCATCTGCCCCGTTAAGCTGTACTGTGTCACGTGGCTGGCTTATTGCCAGCTGGATAGGAGCCGGGCGGCCGGGGAGGCTCCACTCATGGTAGGTGCCGTGCGTCTCGAGCTAGGGACGCAAATAACAGACGTGTAGCAGATACACCAACATAGCCACACAAACACAGACATACACATACACACGGAAGGGCTTCTGAGACGCAGGTGTTACTTCCCGAATAGCCTCTGTCTGCTCTGTCTGACCTCTGTCTGACCTCCGTCTGCCACCTGCCTAACCTCTATCTGACCCCCGTCTGACCCCTGCCTGATCCATGGTGACCTCTGCCTGATCTCTGCCTGACCTCTGCCTGACCTCTGCCTGAACTCTACCTGACCTCTGTCTGACCTCTGCCTGACCTCTGCCTGACCTCTGTCTGACCTCTGCCTGACCTCTGTCTGACCTCTGCCTGACCTCTTCCTGACCTCTGCCTGACCTCTTCCTGACCTCTGCCTGACCTCTGCCTCACCTCTGCCTCACCTCTGCCTCACCTTCATCTGACCTCCATCTGACCTCTATTGACAGGTTGTCGCTGGTGGAACATGAGCTGCGCCAGGAGCAGGGCCAGCTGACCACTGTGCTCTCGGAGAAGGAACGAGTCATCGAGGCGCAGAACTCGCGCATCGAGGAGCTGAACGCAGCCAACTCCCAGCTGCACACCATCCTCGCCTCGCTGCGGCCACCGTGAGTGGCCTCTCATGGGAACGGATCAGCAGTGTGACGTGCTGTTGACTCGCTCTGAGACAGTCCGTACGTAATCTGATAGCTTAAGACGGCGCCAGTGAGCCGGCCTAATGACTTCAGAGTGCATAGTTAGGAAGTGCTCGAGGGCTGTTAACGCTTGTTGGCTGATGTAATGCCCGGCGAATTTAGTGGCTTGTTTAGTTTTCATCTCGAGTAGTGTCGTAGAGTTGTCGTGACAGAGATGTCCAGAGCTGATCTCGTTGACGTCCGCGTGTCGTGCGGCCCTCCCGCTGACCGTGTGTGTGTGTCTGTCTGTGTTTCAGGCAGCCTCCACCGGTCGGCCCTGTTGGCCGGGCCGGCCCCGTCGGCTCCACGCTCGTACCCATCTCCGACACCTCCGACTACAAGAGTAGTTCGTGCTAGAGTCGGCAGGCGGCGCCAGCGGCGTCCCGCCGTGGGCCGCTGCGGCCTTACGATGTGGCCTGACTAGACCAAAGACTGTCTCTGGGCAGGCTCTGCTCAGCTGTGGGTCGTCTGAGTACATTATGTGGCAGCTACTCGTCGCTCTGTGCGCGCCGTGGGCAGGGGAGTGGTACCGACCAGGTAGTGTCGCCCTTGTCACTCATGCATAACTCGCTGGTGTCGCATTTATCAGTGGAGTGGTTCCGCGTCGTCGGCTTCTCTGTGCGTCTTGTGTGTAGTGCGTGGATGTGGTCCGGGCCGTCCGGCCAGCACTGCTGTCTGCATGGGACAAAGCCAGGCGGTAGGGGCAGGACACCTGCTCGGACGCGGACTGTGCAATGGTGTTCAGAGCCGTGCGTCGTCCTATTTAAGTCGGTGTACGCTCGTACGTAATATGATAGTCAACCGCGCGGAGTTTGGACACGCTTAGATGTCTGTAAGGAGTCATTGTGCGCACGACGTCGCAATCAGGTAGACATTATCTGCAGAAATATACGTTTCTTCACAATGCCCTGTCTGAACGGTCGACTGCGTGAAACGAAGTAAAGTCGCAATGGAGATGCCTCTTTAGGGGCTCTCCGGAACTCCAGCCCACACGTAAACCATACCTACTGTGATAGCCCACGATCGTCCCATAGAATGATGCCAAAGTAAACCCGACGAGTTGTCCATCTAAAGTACACATACCGTGGCCAGTTACTTTACAGCTTTATCACTTTGTCAAAGCTGTTACTTTAAAGCTGTATCACTTGTATTTACGTCTTGCTAAATTCCCTTTCTGCTCAGTTCCGAAGCCAACGAATGCTCACAGAACCTTACAATATGCTCCTTAAAGCCCACGACCTCCAAGCCCACAGTCAGTGTCTGGGTTTGAAGGTAGGATCACTACCTCACATCGAAAACCCGAATCGTGCAAAATGGACAGCGAAAACGATGGTCGAAATGTGACGTCTGTCGTTGCTGCATTTGAGAACAAAGCAGAGAACTGAGTGATCCTAAGAAAATGAGCACTGTTTTAAACGTCGAACTGTGTAATCCACTCATATATTATGGATAATGCCCCCACGGGCCACGTGTGTGATGCGCCCAAATACGTCTACTGCGATGGCATTAAATTAAACATCTCTATTCGTTGTTTTTGTTGATATTGACGCCCCCGTCACTTTCTAATCCTTTTCCGGTGACATTTCTAGCGCACGCACAGAGGCAAGCGAGAACCTTGTTTTGGAAATATTGAGTTTTCCTAGTCGGACAGATATTTTGTGTTCATATTGGAACAATTTTGAAGTTATGTTAATATTGCCTGCGACCATTGGGGATCCAGAACGGTGATTAGGGGTTGGACGGATGTGTTTTTTGGGATGGGGAAATAATCAAGTATCACACAATTCTGGAAACTCATCGGATTTCGCTTGCTTATGCATTTATAGCTGGTTTGAAACAAACTCTCCCAAGCAAAAGTTAATTAGATTTTCTTTTATATCAGGAAATGTTAAATTTTGCTCCGATTTCAGACGTTTCGGGGGGTCATGGCTATATCGTAAAGTAATCTTGGGTCATGACCACTTTATTTTATTGTATTGTATTTGCTCCTGACTGGGATGGCCTGCGGCCGGTGACAGCGGTCGCACTCAGTTTCAAGGCCAGGTGACGTCAGTGAGCGGGGCGGACCGTGTTCAGGTATGTCGGGCACGTACAACTTTCGTCTCTAAATCCTGCCGGCCAACAATAATTGCGCGATCGGGTGGTGAGGTCAGGACCTGAGCAACAAACTCTGCTTAGCGCGGGTCCTGACCTAGGAAAGCCATCAATATAAAACCATGGATAAGTGAATACTGGATTGGAACGTATCAGCTGATTGCGTATTTTGTGCGCTTTGGCCTTCGGTAAGTTAACGGCGGTTAAAACGGTTAAGAGCAAGACGCTGTAAACAGAAGGACACGCGTGATGCCTGACGATGAGTGGTGTATGTGGTGCGGGGCTTTTTAACTGCAATAATCGAAAAAGAAGTGCCCTGAAGTTACTTTTCATCGAGTCCCAGCGAATCCAGAAAGGTAATGTGATTATTATTCTTCAGACGGAATGTGTGAGAACGCAAAGTGTTCGAACGAGCGTAGTCTTACAGATGGGCCCAAAATCAGTCTTCATCGTGCTTGCTTGCTCGCTTGCATTGCGTGGGTTTCAGGATAACTACCGTTTCACTGCACTGATTATTAAAAAGTATACACTGATAACTTGGTCTTAAAATAACACATGGTATAGGCTACGTGATAATATTCTTACCAGATATGGCCAAATCCGGCTTCAATGTTGCACCGTTGCAAGCTTGCTTGCCTTTAATGCGTGGGTTGCCAAGCTGGATAATTCCCATTTCACTGCACGATTAATGCAAAAGTATACATCTGAGTAATTTGGTCGTAAATAAGAATGGTATAGGCTACGTGAAAATAATTAACACAACTAAATAAACCTCAGCCATCCATAAATAAACACAAACTGAATATCGGTTGCAGAATAATTACGTGCTTTGACTTAGAATTCTCCTCCACGGATGATAATCAGAATAAAAATAATTGAGAGTCACAGAAAAGTGCAGGATACTTGTATTGTTTTACTATTGCAACTAACAACCATACTTATCTGCCGGACACAAATACAAAAACTCGCTCCATCTGCATCATGCCGTGCATGCTTTCTTAGTTATAGGCAGAGGCGCAGCCAGGGGGCACATTTGGGGCAAATGCCCCCCCCCCCGTCGCGGCTCAGAGGGACCCATCTCGGGTCTGAAGGGGGCCCGTCTCGGGTCTGAAAGGGGCCCATCGTGGACTCCTGGGGTCCTCTGTCAGCCTGAGGGGACCTCTGCCGGTCTGAAGGGGGCCCTCGGTCGGCTTGAGGGGGCCCTCGGTCGACCTGAGGGGCCCTCGGTCGGCAATGAGGTCCTCTCTGCCGGTTCTGAAAGGTGGCCCTCAGTGCGGCCCGAGGGCTCCTTGGTCGGCATGAGGGCTCTCTGTCGGGCTTATCTAAGGGGCCCTCTGTCAGTTGAGGGGGCCCTCCGTCGTCGTGAGGGGGCCCTCTGTCGGTTTGAAGGGCACCTGGACAATCTGATGCGGTCTTATATTAGGCTTCTTAGTTTGAGGGGCCGTCTTGTCGTCCTGAGGGGCCTCTTTCGGACTTGAGGGGCCCTCTATCGGCCTGGAGGCCCGCGTCGACTGAGGGGCCCTCGGTCGACATGAGGGGCCCTCTGTCGGTCTGAAGGGGCCCTTAGTCGGCCTGAGAGGGCCCTCTGTCGGTCTGAGAGGGCCCTCTGTCGGTTTGGGGGGCCCTCTGTCAATCTGATAGGGTCTTAAATAGGCCTCTGTTGGTTTGAGGGGGCCCTCTGTTGTCCTGAGGGGGCCCTCTGTCGGTCTGAGGGCCTCACGAAATAAAGTGGCCCAAATCCGGAGAGTTTTGACATTTTTGGGTTGGTAGGGGCCTCCGATTTATAATAGCCCCCTTGGAGATTTTCCGGATCCGCCCCTGCATTTCACACTGGTCGCGTCTCTGGTTCTCGCATACGACTACCGCTCCAGGCAAAACGTCGCAGCCTGGTAGGTAGGCTGTACCGCAGCGCACAGCTGGCGTGCGGCACAGCGGGCTGTAAGACGCCTGATTGGTAGGCTGTTCCGCAAAGCACGCGAGGTCCGCCACAGTAGCGTATGGTTTATACAAGTACTATGGTTTATGTATGCGTGCACAAGATGTGCGGGCCGGGCTGATATGCCGACCAGCTTAACAGTCGTCCGCTGGCTGGCGCGTGTGCGGTCGGGCTTCTTGCGGCTCTCGTCGCTCCCGCTCTCTCGAACTCTTTGCGCTCTCTGGCGCCTCTCCGCTCTCTCGCTCTCGTCTCTCCCGCTTTGTCTCGCTCTTTCGTCCTCTCGCTCTCTCGCTCTCTCCTCTCTCGCTCTTCTCGCTTCTCGCTCTCTCGCTCTCGCTCTCTCGCTCGCTCGCTTCTCTCGCTCTCGCGCTCCTCGCTCTCTCGCTCTTCGCTCTCTCGCTCTCTCGCTCTCTCGCTCTCTCGCCTCTCGCTCTCTCGCTCTCTCGCTCTCTCGCTCTCTCGCTCTTCGCTCTCTCGCTCTCTCCGCTCTCTCGCTCATCTCGCTTCTTCTCGCTTCTCTCGGCTCTCTCGCCACTCGCTCTCTCCGCTCTCTCGTTCTCCGCTCTCTCGCTCTCTCGCTCTCTCGCTCACTCGCACTCTCGCACTCTCGGCACTGCTCGGCACTCCTCGCACTGGTCGCTCTCTCGCTCTCTCGCTCTCTCGCTCTCTCGCTCTCTGCTCTCTCGCTCCTCGCTCTCTCGCTCTCTCGCTCTCTCGCTCTCTCGCTCTATCGCTCTCTCGCTCTCTCGCTCTCTCGCCTCTCGCTCTCGTCGCTCTCTCGCTCTCTCGCTTCCTCTCGCGCTCTCGCTCTCTCGCTCTCTCCGCTCTCTCGCTCTCTCGCACTCTCGCTCTCCCTCTCTCGCTCTCTCGCTCTCTCGCTCTTCGCTCTCTCGCTCTGTCGCTGCTCCGCTCTCTCGCTCTCTCGCTCTCTCGCGCTTCTCTCGCCTCTCGCTCTCTCGCTTCTCGCTTCTCAGCTCTCTCGCTCTTCGCTCCTCGCTCCTCTCGTCTTCTCTCGCTCTCTCAGCTCTCTCGCTCTCTCGCTTTGCTCTCGCTCTCTCGTCTCTCTTCGCGTCTCTCGCTCTTCTCAGCTTCTCTCGCTCCTCGCTTCTCTCGCTCTCTCGCTCTCTCGCTCTCTCGCTCTCTGACTCTCTCGCTCATCTCGCTCTCTCGCTCGTCTCGCTCTCTCAGGCACTTTCTCGCTCTCTCCTCTCTCGCTTCGTCGGCTGCTCTCGCTCTCTCGGCTCTCGTCGACTCTCCGCATCTCTCGCTCTCTCGCTCTCTCGCTCTCTCGCTTCTCTCGCTCTTCTCGCGCTCTCGCTCTCTCGCCTCTCTCGCTCCTCGCTCTCTCGCTCTCTCGCTCTCTCGCCCTCTCTCGCTCTCTCAGCTCTCTCGCTCTCTCGCTCTCTCGCCTCTCTCGCTCTCCAGTCTCCGCTCTCTCGCTTCTCTCCGCTCTCTCGCTCTTCTCGCTCTCTCGCTCTTCGCTCCTCGGCTTTCTCTCGCTCTCTCGCTCTCTCGCTCTCTCGCTCTCCGCTCTCTCGCTCTCTCGCTCTCTCGCTCTCTCCGCTCCTCGCTCTCTCGCTCTCTCCGCTCCTCGCTCTCTCGCTCTCTCGCTCCCGCTCCTACGTCTCTCGCTTCTCGGCTCTCTCGCTCTCTCCTCTCTCGCTCTCTCGCTCTATCGCTCTCTCGCTCTCTCGCTCTCTCGCTCTCTCGGCTCTCTCGCTCTCTCGCTCTCTCGCTTCTTCGCTCTCTTCGCTCTTCGCTCTCTCGCTCGGGCTCTGCTCTCCGCTCTCTCGCTCTCGCGTCTCTCGCTCTTCGATCGCTCTCTCGCTCTCTCGCTCTCTCGTCTCTCGCCCTCTCTCGCTCCCTCGCTCTCTCGCTCTCTCGGCTCTCTCCGCTCTTCGCTCTCTCGCATCTCTCGCTCTCTCGCGCTCTCTCGCTCTCTCGCTTCTCTCGCTCTCTCGCTCTCTCGCTCTGCTCGCTCTCTCGCCTCTCTCGCTCTTCTCGCTCTCTCGCTCTCTCGCTCTCTCTCTCTCTCTCTCTCCTTCTCTTCTCTCCTCAGCTCATCTCTCTCTCTCTCCTTCTCATCTCCTCTCTCTCTCTCGTCTCTCTCTCTCTCTCTCTCTCTCTCTCTCATCTCTCTCTCTTCTCCTCTCTCTCTCTATTCTCTCTCTCTTCTCTCTCTCTCTCTCTCTTCTCTCTTCTCTCTCTCTCTCTCTCTCTCTCTCTCTCTCATCTCTCTCTCTCTCTCTCTCTCTCTCCTCTCTCGTCTCTCTCTCTCTCTCTCTCTCTCTCTCTCTGATCTCTCTCCTCCTTCTCATTCTGCTCTCTCTCTCTCTCTCTCTCTACTCTTCTCTTCTCTCTCTCTCCTCTCTCTCTCCTCTGCTCTCTCTCTCCTTCTCTCTTCTCTCTCTCTCTCCCCTTCTCCTCTCTCTCTCTCTCTCTCTCTCTCCCTCTCTCTCTCTCTCCTCTCTCTTCTCCTCTCTCTCTGCTTTCTCTCTCTCTCTCTCTCTCTCTCTCTCCTCTCTCTCTCTCTCTGCACTGGTCACTGCAGCAAGGAGCCGAAAATGTAATTATTGCATCGAGAAATCGCAAAACATAGATATCATCCCAGAGCAATATTTCGGCAGCCAGGTGTCTGATCAGCATGAGACAAACACAGACGTGTAGCAAAATTAACGGGCTAGTGGATGCAGTGTAATTCTTATAAAAGCGCGTGGCGAGTGCAAAATTAATCGCTATATAAACGCAAATTTGTGGTTTTATTTCGTCTTTCACGATTAATGCTACTGATCCGAACCTATGGGACGCAAAAAGATAAAACAACCGTAATTTTGAATAGAAGTGTACCGTCTTTATAATCCATGGGAAATCAATGGTTTCATGTTAATATTGCAGTACTAAAATACACCTATGATATAAGCACTGACTATCGTAGAAGATCTTTATGATTGCACCGATATACCGTCAACATCGGAGAGTGTGAGACGCTAGAAAGTTTTATAGCTGAAAAGCGCAATCAATTCTGACTAATGCCTATCAAGTAGTTATGCATATTTATAAACATTAAGGTTAAAGTAACAGCTTTATTAAAACGCTGTAACGGCAATTTCGGTCGGCATAATTTACGTCGGCAAAACTTTCATTAGCATTACAGCAATGCATTTTCGGTCCCAGTACTGCAGATAGCCTGATTTTCATGTCAAATCCAGGGTATAGGTTATATATTATATATATATATATATATTATAATTATATGAGATTGCATATCTGATTGCAATATCTTTTAAAAGGAAAGTTTGTATGCAAAATGTGAGGAATTTACAATACATTTTGATCTTGTTTGTTGATTTCAAGTGATAACTCCATTTCAAAGGGAAAGGGTGATTATTTCCCTGTAAAGTTTAGCTGATTTATATATAGGTACAAATTGTGTATAGTGACGTTACTAAATTCGTTATATCTAAAAAGTTAATCAACGAAATTGCTTCATTTTCGCACAGATGACGTGAAATGAATGTAGAGTAGGGTACCCGAAGTTTCGCTAATTGTTTTTTGTTATAACAAAAATGCAGGGGGGCGTTACCCCCCCCCCCCCCAGTCAATGCCGGGGTTAATGTAAGCACATAGGTACCAATGCTGGTAAGCTGGTGAATTGCCCGTTGTTTTCCCTGTCCCGCATGACGGGCGGTGGCACTATCGGCCCGTCCAGGATGCCTTCCCCAACACCGACTACCTAGAGCTGGCTGTGACTTGTGAGTGCCCGTGTTGCGCACCTGTGCAGCTGTGACTCTGATCCGGAAACTGGTCTGGCCGCTTGTCTGGGGCCGGAACTAAGCGTGCCGGAACTAATCTCGATATGTATGAGCTGTCGACCGGTGCGCGGTGTTTACCAAGATGGCCGCCGATCCGTCCTGCGCGCTGCAGGCTGACAGGGCGCCGCAGTCGGTCACGGCCTCAGAATTCGTCTTCGATTATATAAACGCGGGCCTTGGGAATGTGCGGAGTCAAATACAACGACTTGACAAATATCACACAAGTAAAGTGATTATTGTATTATGTTAGCAAATGGTACAAGTGTAATATATTGGCACCGCAGGTACATACTATAAACGACGAAATGCAACAACAAAAACGTCTCTTTCTCAATCCATCGCAGTCACCAACCCATTCTAAATATAGTTATTCGACCACAAGCTCTAACCTAAATCCATCAGACAACCTGAGATGGCTTGTCATGCATGTCTGTTCGTCCCACGAAATACATGATATACACATACAGGTACCTTACATGTACCTGCTAGCATATAAGAGCTATTCACAAAATAACAATTATAACTAAGCAAACAATGCTATGGATTATAACGAACATAACGTTTGGATAAACTTTGTCATAATACTCATGCGAAGAAAGGGGATTCAGTTCCCATTGAGATCAACATGCCTACAAACGCATGCCTACGAACCATGCTACAAACGCCATGCCTACAAACGCAGCACAGGTACAGGACTGAGATAGAATCCTACAAAGGACCCAGGACTCGAGAGCCAGTTGACTCCCGAAGAATTATCTTCAGTGCAAGACCATACATACTCCGTTATCACAGACACAGCAGCAGCAGGGTCCGGCCCTCGAGCGTCTCCGCTGAAAGCCCGCTACTCACTTCACAGCTCTCAGTCCCTGGAAACTACAGAGCCGGCTGACTGGTCAGGTCTCTTCTCTCAGCTTGTCTGTCTGCTACTGCTGCAGAAAGGAGGTCCTCTCTCAGCTGCCCCGCTATCTCCAGCTGCGGGAGCATGACTTCCTTCTCTCCCCTCCTCTGGCCTCTGCAGCCGCGAGAACAGGGCTTTCTCCTCCTCCTCTTAGCTTCCCTTGACATACAGCCGCGGGAACAGGGCCTTTCCGCAGCTTGCCTTGTTCGCTGCTTCAGGTCAGGGGCGCGCTGCTCGCCTCCTTGGGACAGTCACTCTCCACGTCTCCTGATATTAGCGCCGCCGTGGGATGCTTTGTCTCCTGGAGATGGCCGCGAAGCCAAACTGACGCCGTACGTCATTGTTGGACCCTGCTGCCTCTGCCGCCGCCTCGGCCTCGACGGCGGCCTCGACGGCCTCGACGGCGGCCTCGACCTCGTCCTCGAGACAGACTCTGTGCGTGCAGACCACGTGGTTATCCGTCTCACAGCGGCAGTGGCTGCAGGCCTCCATCCAGCCGGCACCGGGATCACACTGGAATGGCTCCACACCTACCGGGCAAGGGGGCACTGGGTTAGTTGCAGGTCAGATACAAGTCAGATACAGGTCAGATACAGGTCAGATACAGGTCAGGTACGGGTCAGATACAGGTCAGGTATGGTCAGATATAGGTCAGATACAGGTCAGATACAGGTCAGATACAGGTCAGGTACAGGTCAGATACGGGTCAGATACAGGTCAGATACGGGTCAGATACAGGTCAGGTACGGGACAGGTACGGGTCAGATACAGGTCAAATACAGGTCAGATACAGGTCAGGTACGGGTCAGATACAGGTCAGATACAGGTCAGGTACGGGTCAGATATAGGTCAGATACAGGTCAGATACAGGTCAGGTACAGGGTCAGATACAGGTCAGATACAGGTCAGGTACAGGGTCAGATACAGGTCAGATACAGGTCAGATACAGAGATACAGCTGAGATACAGCTGAGATACAGCTGAGATACAGCTGAGATACGTGGTCAGGTTCACGGTCAGGATACAGGTCAAGATATAGTCAGATCAGGTCAATACAGGTCAGCATACAGGTCAGATACAGGTCAGATTACAGTCAGGTACCGGGTCAGATACAGGGTCAGATACAGGTCAGATTACAGGTCAGATACAGGTCAATACAGTCAGCGTACGGGTCAGATACGGGGTCAGGTACAGGTCAGTAACAGGTCAGATATAGTCAGATACAGGTCAGAACAGTCAGATACAGGTCAGATACAGGTCAGATACAGGTCAGGTACGGGTCAGATACAGGTCAGGTACAGGTCAGATACAGGTCAGGTACGGGTCAGATACAGGTCAGGTACGGGTCAGGTATGGGTCAGATATAGGTCAGATACAAGTCAGATACAGGTCAGATATAGGTCAGATACAGGTCAGATACATGTCAGATACAGATCAGCTACAGGTCAGATACAGGTCAGATACAGGTCAGCTACAGGTCAGATACAGGTCAGATACAGGTCAGATACAGGTCAGATACAGATACAGGATCAGGTACGGGTCAGATACAGGTCAGATTACAGGTCAGGATACAGGTCACGATTACATCAGATACAGGGTCAGGTAGGTACGGGTCAGATACGGGTCAGGTACAAGGTCAGATAACAGGTCAGATATAGGTCAGATACAGGTCAGATACAAGGTCAATACAGGTCAGAACAGGTCAGGTAGGTCAGATACAGGTCAGATACAGGTCAGATACAGGTCAGGTACAGGTCAGATACAGGTCAGATACAGATCAGATACAGGTCAGGTACGGGTCAGATACAGATTAGGTACAGGTCAGATGCAGGTCAGATACAGGTTAGGTACAGGTTAGATGCAGGTTGGTGTGCGCATATCTGTGCATGTGCGTGCGTGCGTGCGTGCGTGCGTGCGTGCGTGCGTGCGTGCGTGCGTGCGTGCGTGCGTGCGTGCGTGGCTGCGTTACGTGCGTTCATGCGTGCGCGCCGTGTGTATGTGTGTCGCACGGATGTGACCTCGGAGGCCGGTGAGTAATCTGTTCTTGGCACTTCCCGGACCTCTCTTGTGGGTCAGACCGGAAAAAGAAGGTGTTTGTCCCGGCATTTCCCGGCCGTGTATTGTCCCTGGTCTTCCTGTACTACAGACGGCACTGTGCCGAGTGATCCAACAGACGGAGTCTGAAGGTGCTGAGTCAACCTCACTCCTGCGCTGTCACCGTCACGACCTCCCCCCCCCCTCCTGTCCGCTCCCGTCCCCGCCCCCTTCCGGTCGGGAGGTGTGGCCAGTTTCCAGCAGCGCGTGTCTTTTCCGGCTGACTCGGTGGCCCCGTGCTCAACAGTAGCAGGAAACAGTTGTCCACTCTGTCTGTTGTCCGAGGACAAACGTCACGACATCAGATCAACAGACATTCCTCTGTTCGGTCAGAAATACCGGCCGAGTCGAGTGGCACTGATAATGGTCTTTGCGGTGCCCAAAACTGCAGCTGTGCATACCGCGTGGACCACATGAACCGGCTTCGAGAAGAAAGCCCGGTTTACAAACGTTGGTAGTTGTTTTCTTTTAATTTATATTCCAATGCCAAGCAGTGGGCGTGGAACCTTTGGCTTATTGGCTTTAATTAACAATCGTAAGGGAAAACACCCATATTATTCGTGAAGGTATTATGATATTGGCGCCGCCTATACTTCCTACTACAATAATACAATAATGTATACTAGCGTTGCAATATACCTAAATACAAGATCCTTTACAAACAACACCAAGAACTGTGCAATACTTGAAGCTTGACCACCAGGATAAAGTACTCTTGCTGTAAAATGAGATGTAAAATGAGATCTTTACCTCATCTTTCTGTTCGCATTGTCATGACCCTCGCTTCTCATTCACTTTTTTAGAGAAACATGAGCAGCGATGTGTTGTTCGTTAGAAGATAAGTGGAAACAATGTTCAGAGCTAACAGAAGTTGCTGTTTCCAAGTGTCCGTGGCTTGTTCCCATGCATGTCTCTGTCTTCCACAACACTCTCATGCGAAGTTTGTAATCATCCCCGTTGATAAGTCAAGTCCGACTAAGCTTGTTGCTATTCTGATATTTCCTCTTTTGTTATACCGGTCTTTTGACTGCATTATAGGGCACTACATGCCATTTTTCGATGTAGCTCGTGCAAACGTGACACTTGGCGGTAACACGTTCACGGTACCTACACATAGTCGAGCTGCCTAGTGGCATGGCCAGGTCGTCACTGGAAAGGCCAGGATGGCACCGGGATGGCACCGGGATGGACGGGCCCGCTCATCAGATAGAGAAGGACAGTTTCGGACGCGGATGTTAGGATATTCCGGCACACCCATCAAACAGCTGGCAGAGATGGATGGGTTTGTCCACTGACCACTGTCTACCGTCTACCGTCTACCGTCTACCGTCTACCGTCTACCGTCTACCGTCTACCGTCTACCGTCTACCGTCTGTCGTATTCTGTCTTTCGGTTGTTGCCTGTCCGCCTACCCGCTTCCGTCTACCGTTTACCGTATGCACTATCTACTGCCTACCGTTTACCATATGCACTATCCACTGTCTACCGTTTACCGTATGCACTTTCCACTGCCTACCGTTTACCGTATGCACTATCCATGCCTACCGTTTACTGTATGCACTATCCACTGTCAACCGCTTACTGTCTCCTCTCTACCATTTACTGTATATTGTCTACCACTTTCTGTATATGTCTACCGTTTACCGTATTCACTATCCACTATTAACAATTTACTGTTGACCGAGCACAGTCTGCCGCTTAGAGTTTACCGTCTACTGTATATAGGCTACCGTTTACTGTCCATTGCCACCGTTTACTGTATACTGTCTATCGTTTACTGTATATTGTTTTCCGATTACTGTCTTCTGTCTACCTTTTACTGTATGTATACTGCCTCTCGTTTACCGTCTACGCTATTCACTGTCTACCGTTTACAGTCTACTGTTAGCCTGTACTATCTACCATTTACCGTCTACCGTCTGCACTGCCAACAGTTCACTATCCACTGGCTACTGTCCAATGTGTCCATCGTCTACTATCAGGAGCCTTTCTCTGCAAACGGGCATCAATTAATCTCTCAATTTTGATTTGAAAATCTCGTAAAGCATCCCGATGAGCGTTAAGGCTTCTTCGTGTTAGTATGATTGGATCACTTCTAAATCATCGTAAGTGTAATGCACCTACGTCCTATATAGGTTATAACAATAGCAACTGATGTTTTTTATCGTGTTTCAATCAACAGACGCTGATCATAACCAACTGAAACACTTCTGGCTGTGCACGCTTGATTACCAGAGCTGATAACTATCATCTCTGATATCTGAGCACAGATTGATCCTCGCTTCAACTGTTTGTGCTTATCTTTGCTTGGAAATTTGGCTTCTCGATCATTGTTTCAATTGTTTCAATGTCACCTGACCTCGGACAGGCACTGGTTGGCCAGATTGAAGTCGTGTCAGTTGTGATGATAATCATACTCAGGTTATGCCGCCGACCACGGACGTAATGTCACGTTTCTGTGGGTCCGATAAAACCGCTAACATCCAACATACTTCCCTTCGGAACTTCCTGCTCAATTCTCTCTTTGTATCATCCTGACTCAACTGCTGTGAATGGTTTTCCGTGGAATCGGGGGCATGACTAACGTTACTATTTCCTAAATCTGATAAGTAAAACGGAAACCGTTGCTGTTTTTAACAATCTCTTCTTATCATTCTGCAATGCTTTTAGCTGCTCCCTGACACACCTCAGTGTCTACCGTTCCGAATCTTAACCGATCCCATTAGAAGCCCAATGTCAGCATAACCAAAGAATAATATGACAAAGAAAGGTACAACGAAATAAAGGGTACGAAAGAAAGGTACGATTCAAATAATGTGTATAATGCATTATTTGAATCTTTGGCTATCAATTGTCGATAAGACATGTGTACATATTTCCGATCAATATAGCAGGTAATGAGACGTAACAAATTACTTAATGCTGCGTTGGCGAAAGCTAGAATAGTGCTTTGAAACGGGGAAGATGCCCTGGTGGTGAGTGTGACACACTGTGCATACAATTACGCCACTACCAACTCTCTGAAAGGCGATTTATGAGCAGTGAGAACGGTGCGAAAAGAAAGTTATGAGTAAGCAGCGGTGCTGAATAATTATTATGGAAACCTTATATTTCGCAATGTGGTGATTCCAATTTTTTGTGAAATATAATATTATATATATTATATATTAGTATATATATATATATAATATATATATATATATATATATATATTCATATATATATATAATATATTATTTAATAGTATAAATATAATACATCCTGTATTATATATTTTAATATAATTTATATTTATTTATATTATAAAGCAAAGAGCTATTATAATGTTAAATAATGTTAAATGCGTAAAACTTTTAATTTCAACTGTTAACAAAGTTAAAGGGAATGTTTCCCCTTTCTATCGGTTTTGAACTAAGATAACTATTAC
>VOPJ01002120.1:0-13219 GCA_014673585.1 Semibalanus balanoides
TTGTCCCTTTATGAAGACGTTGTTGGTCGGACAGTCGGCTAACCTTTGGCGATGCATTGTCCCTTTATGAAGACGTTGTTGGTCGGACAGTCGGCTAACCTTTGGCGACGCATTGTCCCTTTATGAAGACGTTTTTGTCGTACAGTCGGCTAACCTTTGGCGACGCATTGTCCCTTTATGAAGACGTTGTTGGTCGGACAGTCGGCCTGTGTGTACTCCTGATGGCAGAGGCCATCATGACTCTTATGGAAGCCGGATCGACAGCGGCACTCGGCCGGACCCGACTCGGACTCGCAGATCACCTGCCGACACAGAAGTCAGACTCATAGTTCACACAGACTCGGACTCACAGATCAGACAGACTCGGACTCACAGATCACATAGACTCGGACTCACAGATCACACAGACTCGGACTCACAGATCAGGCAGACTCGAACTCACAGATCAGGCAGACTCGAACTCACAGATCAGACAGACTCGGACTCACATATCGTTCATACTGGGACTCACATATCGCACAGACTCAGACTCACATATCACACAGATTCGGACTCACAGATCACACAGATTCAGACTCACAGATCACACAGATTCGGACTCACATATCACATGCTGATACAGGTCAGCAAGGTCAGGTCCCGGACAAGGATTTTTTTAAATAAATTAAGTCCGAATGTCTTGTATGTATGGCTTTCCGAGGTCAGGACCCGCGCTAAGCAGAGCTGTTGCGCTGGTCCTGACTTCACCACCCCATCGCGCAATTCCTGTTGGCTGGCAGGATTTAGAGACAAAAGTTGTACGTGCCCGACATACCTGGACACGGTCCGCCCCGCTCGCTGACGCCACCTGGCCTTGAGTGCGACCGCTGCCACCGGCCGCAGGCCATCCCAGTCAGGAGCAAATAGTGAGCGCCGAAGCGTCCCGAACCCAGGCTGCCACTACTGGGATAGGTCAGAAGACCAGCGCTCTCCCACTGAGCTACAGGGGCAATCACACCAGTGTCGGATAGTCTTCCGGATCAGACTCAACTGCCCTGCCCGAATGGTTCCGGTGAGCGGGTGAGAAGTAATGGTGAGCGGGTAGCATCAGACTCACCCCGCCCTGTCCGCAGGGTCCCGGTGAGCGGGTGAGAAGTAATGGTGAGCGGGTAGCATCAGACTCACCCCGCCCTGTCCGCAGGGTCCCGGTGAGAAGCGCAGGTAACAGATGCCGTCAGTCCAGGCCAGGTGACCTGGACGGCAGCCGCAGCTGACTGGGTCAGCACCGGTCACATTCAACTGGATCACATTCCCCTCCGGACACGGACCTGCCGACAGGTCACAGGGTCAGGTCATCAGCGGGGTGCAGGGTCAGGCTAGCAAGGTCAGGTTAGCAAGGTCAGGTCAGCAGTGACAGGTTAGCAAGGTCAGGTCAGCAGTGACAGGTCAGCAAGATCAGGTCAGCAGTGACAGGTCAGCAAGGTCGGGTCAGCAGTGACAGGTCACCAAGATCAGGTCAGCAGTGACAGGTCAGCAAGGTCAGGTCAGCAGTGACATGTTGGCAAGGTCAGGTCAGCAGTATGAGGTTGGCAAGGGCAGGTCAATGGTGTCAGGTCAGCAGGGTCAGAGCAGCGATGTCAGGTCAGCAATGCCATGTTAGCTGCGTAGAGTAGCACGACCTGAAGATTGTAAATATCACCACTGAAATCCGGAGTTGACGACCACTTTGAATTTTCGAGATAAAAAATGCCTCACCATCATCGTATATCTCTCGCGGACTCGCGCATTGCGTCTTGCATGCATGAATTGCACATGATGTCTTGTCTTACGTGGTCTAGAGAACTCCTGAACCCGGTAACCGTCTTACTGAATTAATGTTCAGTGAGCCTAGGTGCGTTCACCCCCCAGCTGATGCTATCTTGCAGTCTGTCACTGTCACCTCGTGCAGCTGCCAGAGGCTGGCCTCTATCCGCTGCTGCCAGGGCTGGCCTCTATCCGCTGTCATCCCGCTAAATTAGGCAGCCGAACAACGGCTTGATGCATGCAGCAGCTGGTGCAGTATTTATCTACCGAGGTGCCGCTATGACCCGTACCAGCCGGGAAGGGGTGCCGGTGCCTATCAAAGTGCCGCTATGGCCTGTACCAACCGAGAAGAGTGCCTGTACCTACCGACGCCCCACTGAGGCACCAGAAGGGTGGTCTTACCTAGGCTGTGTTGAACCGCACCATTTCCGGCGGGAAATCCCTGGAATCCCAGGCGGACATCTAACTTACTATTTAAAGAAAGTTGTTCATTCTGTCTGTTCAATCATCCAACTTTTTCATTGATACTTATTATTAAGTACGAAAAGGTGATGTAGTTCGAACACATTAGCACGTTTTCCACGATGCTTATTTGCCCGAATATTTTAAAAACATTTTTTAAAAATGTTTTAAAATGTTTCAGTGGCAGCCGGTTCACGAGGGCTAATTTGCGAGAAATGTTTTAATCCTCGCCGTATTGGGACCGCAGGGCGAGAGCTAAAACATTTTCCGCAATTAGTCCATGGGTGAAAGCGGCTACTAACTAAAACATTTTAAAACATTTCAAAATGTTTTAAAACATTTCGCGCAAAATAACCCATCGTGAAAACGGCTATTATCATTGAATAGTTTCTAAGAAATCCTTTTGCAGATCGCATGACAACATGACCATGTGTGTATATATTCTGCTCCCAACATTACCCAACATCAAACCGTCCTCCTACAAGAAAAGATAATGTCTGACTGTGATAGAAAAAATAACACGACATAACTTCCACCGATAATACCGCCGTCCACCCTCTGATGGGTGAAACTTGAACTAAACCACGATCCCTTGACGGGTGAGTACCTCGGTAATATGACGAATAAAAAACTTACAAATGCAGTCTGTATGCATAGATCGTCCAGCGGAACGGACGGGTTAGCATCAGTTTTACTCTACATACTGCAGTTCGGCAATGGTATTCCTGTTAACTACTTGCTACCGGAATCGGTAGAAAGCACTTTTCTGCCGATTCCCCGGAATCCCCGCGGGAATTGACGGGTCAGAACACAGCCCTAGTGAGGCCCCGCTGTGGCCGGGCTTATATTTGCTGGGTTGCGGTACGGTATGACCCAGCCTGTACCTATCGCGGCCCGCTATGTCCCAAGCCGACCAAGCCGCTCATTGCAGCCCAGTGGCGAACCTGTGCTAGTCATGTGGCAGGGTAAATACGGGTTGAGACACTTGGGAGTTCATCAGCGAATGGAGCATGTGGTCAGTCACCCGACATGAGTCATCCCTATAGTTGTTCAAACATCATCCAATTGGATGGCCAATGAATTAATTGCAAATGCACAGACAGATGTGATCCCATTAATTAAGATAAAGCCAAGGTTGATTTGAATCGAGCGCGTTGACATGGCTTGGTTCTGACTCTCGCTGCATGAACCGACCCTGGCCACTGCCAGTCATGGAGCTGACCTCAACTGACCCTGACCGTGACCTGTTGAGTGAGTGACCCTGTACTAACCTTGTTCGCCGATGGGAACACACTGCCGACTAGGCGGCCAGAAGGCGTTCCCCTGCGGACACTGCAGACTCTCAGCCACCGTGATGGTCTGCGTCACCGCCGTCACCGCCTCCTCCGGAGCCGGCGCCGGCTGCCGCAGGGTCGATCGGACCGGGGCGATCACACGGCGGAACTGGGGCCCGTCCGACCGCCGCGCCTTGGCTGGCCGTGCCGTCACAGCGTCCTCCGGCCCGAAGAAGGCATGCACGGCGGCCGAGTGGTTGAACGCAGCGGCGGAGGAGATGGTGGGTGTCTGAGGCAGGTCGAGGGCGGTCTCCGGTACACTGGCCGTCACCACCTCCGGCCGACCGGTGCCCGGGGGCCGCCTCGCCGCCCCCGACACACCGGCGAGCACCACCTCAGGTCGACCGGTGCCCTGAGGTGGCCGCGCCGCGCCTCCAAACGACACTACCGACTGGACGGTGGAGAGAAGAGACGAGCGGTCGGCAGGGATGGTCAGTCGCGTCACCGGCCAGGCTGGTCCTCCCGACACCATCTTACCGACGATCGTGTCTGCGGGACGGCGGGGGGACCCTCCGACTCCCGTCACCATCACCATCAACACCATCACCATCACCATCACCACCACCGGACAGCCCCACCGGCCTGACATGACCGCCACAGAGCGCGCCATCGTCTCGACTCGTCCGCGGCAGCGCGGCGCCGCTACTGGCCGTCTCACGCCGCCTCGCTCCTCGCCGCTCCGCCTCGTGTCTCGCCTCGCAGCGCGTCGCCTCGCCTCGCAGCGCCCCGCCTCGCCTCTCCCCGCGCCGCGCCTCAGTCCCAGGTAACGGTGCGGGACGGTCCAGCTGCTCTGCATGGCTGCTCCGCCCGTCTGTCGGTCCCTCGGCGGGGCGCTGCGCCGTCCGCCGCCGCCGAGACTGGACAAACAGCCGGCCGTGCTGCCGCCTAGCCAGACGTGACGCCACGTCCGGCCAGCGCCACAGACCGTCACGGATGTACCGTCACGACACACCGTCACATCGGCGTCACGGTGACGATGTCATGGTGACAACGTCACAGTGTCAACGTCACGGCGTATAGCGTCACAGCCGACAGAGATAATATCGTCGCACGTCAGACCGTGACGCTAGCGATCGGCACTGACCACGCCGTCACATATGAGACGGCCTCGCCTAGCGCATCGTCACGCCGTAACGGATGACGGTGTTACATCGTCACACTGTCACACTGTTAAGCCGTGACACCGTCACACTGTGGACACCGTCATAATGACCACGCTGTTACAGACAGGGGCGGATCCATAACGGTAGTTTATGGATATTTGGGAGGGCTTCCGGTGGTTGGGGGGGGGGGGCGAAGTCCAAGAAGTCTCACATAATTCTGAAAGCTCATCGGATTCCGCTTAGTTATGCATCGATAGCTGAGTAAAAATACAACTTTTCTTTGTAAAAGCTGCTTATATTTTATTTTACATCAGGAAATGTATCAATTTTGCTTCGATTTCAGACGCTGGAGTGCCCCCCTGGATCCGCCCCTGGTGACATATGATACCGTCACACCGTCACATGCAAGTTAACACCGTCACACAGAGCACACTGTCACAAACATCATAACGACATCACACCGTCACAGACGACATCGTTACAACGTCACACCTCACACCATCACACCATCATGCCATCACACTTTCAAATCACCACACACCATCACACCATCACACCATCACACCATCACACCATCACACCATCACACCATCACACCATCACACCGCCTCAGTTCCATCAGCAGGCTGGTGACACTCCAGCACAATTTCTGCACACTGGCATACATACTACAGTCTTCCACCGCTCATCAGCCGTTTGCCGGTTTTTGCCGTGACCCGTCTGTAGTGATGTCACGGCCCACGGCTCAGGCATGCCGACTCACCCCGATGTGAACTCACCGTGAGTTTCGTCACAGACCGCATATCGTCGCAGATTATTTGCAGTAGCGTGATCCGCGAAGTCATTAACGTGTGCACAGTGCTAAGGCACGACCCGGCGCGGGGTTTTGTGCCGGAAAGTGGAGATGATGAGTGGGATTAATTGTTTGCGCATGCGCGCGCGGGCCGTGACCGTGACTTTGGCTGCGGTTCGCGTGGGTGAGGTGACCCCAGTGACCTACTGAAGTGGTGGGTTGCTGCCGTAACAGAGTGATGGAGGGGGAGTGTTTTGCCAGCCTCTTTCTCGAAATTTAATGGTGCGCTCCGGTAACGGTGAATCTAAGAGGCAGTAGAGAGTGAAGAAGGCATACATTATGACAATTATTTTGTATATTATATCAAAATAGTACGTTATGAGTCACGAAATCAATTATTTTTGGTCACTACTTTCGGTTCCGATAAAAAGTTCCCAGTTTTTACCCTTACCAGTGTAGGGGTTGCCACCCCCTCAATTTTTCCGGATAACTCGCGTAGTTATCAACCGATCGCGATGAAACTGTCAGTTTCCTACTTTTGAACAATTTGACACATACTCGGACAATGTCGAACCTCTAACCTTAATGACCCATGACCTTTGACCTGTTTCTCAAGGTCGCGTATGGCGCAACTGGGGTCCCGTAGTATCGTTTCTTGAAACATGTGCATTGTGCAATGTCCGAGTGTTTGTTGTTCAGGAACGTATGCACATGTTATTATAGATGACAGTTGTGGTTTCTGCAGATATTTCAAACTCGATTGAACTTTTCAGAGGTCAACCGAGGTCACTGACCTCCGATGACCTCATATTACTTTTTGGCTTCTGTCTGTTTCTAGGACAATTTGTGACGATGATTTCAAATATGTGATCAATTTTAAATTATTATATGTTACACTGGGGTAATGTGCTTTTAAACGTTAATCGAGGTCTATGTCCTTGTCCTCAGATGACCTAACATGACCTTTTTGGACTTACGCAGTTTTTAAGTAATTTTGTGACGCTGATTTCAAATTTGGCGTCCATTTGGCAGAGTTAGATGTTCCTTTACGATTTTAACTCGATAAGTATTCATTTTATACACATTTGCAATTTGATGACAATTTGGTCATTCTCATTGACATGACCTCAGCGGTCACTTAACGACCCAAAACCTTAAAATCAGATTGTAAGATTCCTCTGATTCCTCAGATTTCCTCAGATTTGTCAGATTCCTCTCGTCACAAGCATCACGCTCGTTTTTTTAATCGAAGTTCTAGCTCAGTTATGGGCGAAACGCCAGGAAGTCGTACCCCTACATGGTTACGCAGTGATCGCCCTACACGGGCGATGGTTGATCCTCGCCACTGCAGGGGATACCGCCCCCTCGGTCTACATGTGTCTACATGGTTACGCAGTGATTGCCCTACACGGGCGATGGTTAATCCTCGCCACTGCAGGGGATACCACCCCCTCGGTTTTTCGTGAATAATTAGCGTATTTATCAACTGATTGCAATGCAATCGTCAGTACCCTTTACTGATAAACAAGTTGACACATACTCTGAAAAATGCAAATTTCTTCTTCCCTTAACCCGTGACCTATGACCTGTTTCTCAAGGTCATGTCAGATGCAACTGACGTCCCGTAGTTGGTATCGATGCTTGTAACTTGTGCACTTACCGAGTGTTTTTTGTTCTGGAACACATGTGTAAACAGGATACATTTATTATTACCACTGAGATCGTTACCTCCGATGACCTGATTTGATCTTTTTGGGCTCCAGCAGTTATAAGACATTTTGTGACGCTGGTTTCAATTTTGCCATCCATTTTAAATAATTATGTTCTACTGGGGTCATGCACATTCACAGGTCAACCGAGTTCACTGACCTCCGGTGACCTGAGATAACTTTTTTTAACTCTGGTAGTTTTTAGGACATTTGGTGACGCTTATTTTAAATTTGACACCATTTTGCATAAGTATATGCTAACTTACGATTCAAGCTTAATTATAATTAAATCTCTACACATGCACGATTTGGATGACATCCGGGCTATTGACATAACCTCAAAGGTTATCTAATGACTTTAAAAATAGACCTTAAAAACGGATATCAACGTCTTTGTCTCATCACATCCAACACATTTTTTTAATCGAAGCTCTAGCTTATTATAGGGACGAAAACGCCAGACGAATGAATTAACCACACAACGTCCAACTCGTAAAAACGTAGTTCACGTATGAGGTATCGGGCACTGGTGAGGGTAACGGCCTATTAATAATTACAGTCAGAGACCAGAAAGCCATACGAACCCCCCCCCCCCCCCACCCCCCCCCCCCCCCCCCCCCCTCGTCCATACGCAATATACCATTTTTTTTAAATATGTTTTAAATATTAATTGATTCGTATTTATTCGTAGTCATATTGGGTGCTGTTGTGTTTATAAGTGACTGGTAATTCATATACCCTGTATGTATTTCATCTGGGACCTGTTCCAGATCAATGGCGGATTCAGGATACAATATCGATTGATATTTTCCCAAATTCTACGAAAACCGAAATGTACCGATGACCAGAATTGACTGCTGTCTCTAGATCGGATGTTTAAATAGGTTTCAACAGAAGAGTCGGACTATATGGTGACCGTTCGATAATATTCGAACGAACGTTTATACGTGAGTGTCTAAAGTCGGCAATCATTGGTAAAGAAAATATTTACAGCTCCATAAAAGGCTACATTTCATTTGCCATGAATAGGTACGAGATCGCAGTGTGAGAAACGTTCTTTCGCTTTGTGAATTGTGACGATCGTCGAAGCATATATATAATATAACCTGAGCTACTGATATATTTTCCATAACGCAACTTACTGGGGAGGGTCATTTTCTCCCCCTCGCGTCCCCGGATCTAACAGTCTGAGGATAAAAACTCAACGGCATTAAATAGCCACCCCCCAAAAAAAAAAAATAAAAATACGAAAGTAATGTGTTCCACAGGCCATTCATAACTTCACAGTTCAAGTCAAATAACGGGTGTCCACTTATTATTGAGAATCAACTTTGACATATTTTTTAATAATGTTATTGTCGTGGGATCGCCATGAGATTTTGCATGTGACCTACAGGATAATATTTATATGCGAGTACCAAATAACTAATTAACGCGAGTTTGCATTTTTTATCATGGAGTCGTTGACCAAAGAGCAAGCCAGAGCCAAAGTGAGCAGAATTCAGGCAAAAAAATATCGCGATCCGATTGGACGAACTGAATCGTATTTCACCTTTGCTGACACAGAACGCCTGGGTATGCGATTTAATGCGTGGGGCCGAGATGGAGATCGCCAGACTTGATTCAGTTCGCTTAATGTCGAAAGCACCGAAGCAAGATAAGGGTAGGATGCCATGTCACGCGAAAGGGTCAGTTCCAATCTGTGCTCCTCCAGAGTGGCACGAATGTCGATGGCGACGTCCACCTTCAGATATGTCTGAGAAGAGGACTGTTACCGTTCATCGATGATAAATATTCTGGCGGTGAATACCTCTTCTGGCCAGACCTGGCAGCGGCATATTTCGCGCGTGACACTGGCCAGCTTCTGGAGGAGGCCGGATTGACCCCCCTGAAACGAGATGACAACCCTCCCAACGTGCTCCAACTGCGACCCATGTAGAAGGACTTTTGGGGCATGCTGAAGCAGAGGGTGTATCGAGGAGACTGGGTGGCAGCCTCTGAAGCACGATTAAAAATAATAATAATTATGGCCTTGATAAAAACCGACCCAGAGGTTCCGCTCACTATGATGCAGGGGGTCGGTCTGCACGTGCGCTCCGCAAACCCCAGTGGACAGCTGTATAAGGTTCACTGAATGGCATGCTGTACCAAAGGACCTAATGTTCCAGTGTTGTAAGTTTGATGAAGCTCCGTGGAAATATTAGGTAGTTATAGCATTTAAAAATCATTCTCAATAATTAGTGGACACCCGTTACAAATGCTTGTCCATGTCGCATACGTTGAATACGCTAATTCCCCACGTCTGATATCCATTTATATTATATGCAGTCTGCACTCATACTCACTAGTCACACACAGGCGGCAGACCACTGTGCTGTGGTCCCGTTCTCACGCCAGTACAGAGTGCAGACACTCATCTGTTCCGCTGTCTCCGTGGTACCACTAGCTAACATAATGATCGGAGGTCTGGTAAACACCAGCTGTGACAGTTACATACGGTGATACATCAGCAGTCAACACAGCGGGGCGGCGGACGTGCGGACCACACCGCTTATATCACCGAGGCATCGGTCATACGCCGATGCACGTGAGCTAGCAATCCCAACATTAGCCAGACACCTGACATGGATCTGTTCTCAGGGAGACACACTTAACGCCTAATGCTCGCCCATCCGCCGTATTTCATGAGTTCTGTCTTTATGATAATAGCCCATTTGTGGGGAATCTCTCACGAATCATGAAATGAAAACCCACAAATTGAGATAAGATAGAATCTAATAAAAAAAAATACCACTTTATTCTACTCAATTTAACATTGCCTAAAACGGTAAGTTGCTTTGAACTGCTTCAAAACAATATTTCCACTGTTGCTGACCAATATCCGTTTAAGTGTGTCACGTAACGTAACTAGCGGCGCGTGACCCGTCTCTGTGTCGTCTCCGTGACCTGTCGATCTGTGTCATCTCCGTGACCTGTCGATCTGTGTCGTCTCCGTGATCCTGTCGATCGTGACCCGTCTCTGTGTCATCTCCGTGACCTGTCGATCTGTGTCGGCTCCGTGACCTGTTGATCTGTGTCATCTCCGTGACATCCGCTGACGTCTCGCCGATCACCGATCATCCTCGAGTCCCGCAGCGCCACCAGGAACAATGGACTCCGTGCGACCGCGGAATGTCAGACGGGCAGAACGGAGCACGCCGCGACACTACCTCGTGAGCTCGACTTCTCTCCGGTCAGGAGAGAGGGTCACGACGTCAGGTGGCGACCGGGTAACGGGTAACGGGCCGAGGGGAGCAGACGGACCGGACGGAACAGAGACGGAACAGGACTGCTGGTGGAGACGATGTTGAGCGGGGCCAGCCTTCGGTCAGCTGTTGGTGATATGCATGTGGAGTCTGACTGTAACGAATAGAAGATGCCATTTTAACCCACCATTGGCTGGGGGGGGGCGAAAAACGCCCCCCCCCGTCAGGGATTTTCACAATAGCTCACAAACCAACAGCGCTATCAACGCCAAACTTCAGGTACCTTAGTCTACATCAATTTGGCATCTTCAATGCAAATTTAAAAAGAAAATCGTCGATTTTTTTTTCTCGAGTTATATCGAATTTAGTGATGTCACTACGCACCACTTTGGCGCAAATATCAGCTAAGCTCTAACAGGCTGTAAATAGACGATTCCTCATGCAAAATACAATTATATTACGTCAAAAGATAGCAAATTACAAGGGGTAGAAAATGGCTATCTCGGATTTGGGAATTTTTTGGATTTTGACCCCCCAAAAATAAAAAAAAATCATGTTTTTGAAAAATGACCACAAAATCACCATTTAAAAAACGAAAGATATGTATGAAAACCACATATGTACATTACCCAAACCGAATTTCAAAGCCATATCTCTATTTTTAATCGCTGATCTGCTTCCCATAAGTATGATTTCCACATATCACTTGAAGTACGTTTTGGGGCTTTGATTACCGACCCAGATTAAAAAATAAATGGTATTGTAGTCTTTTTTTTTTTTTTTTTTACATCACATTTACCGACTGTGCTGCGAGCAAACTGGATTATATAAATGCATTTTTAATTTATATTTATATATTTCTCAATTTGACCTCTTATGACCTGACTTTGACCTTATATCGTGTCAGATCTGAAGATGGCTGCTATAATCGAGTTATTTGTGTAAGATAACCCATAAAACATGTGTCGCATGATCTGCTTGCAAATGTGACTTGTTTGACCTTGACCTCTAAACCTTTATCTTGTGCTACAATTTCACTTTTGCTTATACGAGAGATGCACCTATATACATTTTAGAGCCACTTGTGCGATTACGTCTCAATATTAGCGGTTTTGGATGGGCAATAGATGGCTCAAAACTAAAATACCTACCAGTTGACCTTTGACCATGACTGTGACCTGACATATGACCTTATTTATAAAATTTCGAGTTCACGCTTAAGAGTGATCTGTGTGAGAGCTTTCGCATTGCCTTGTCTTGCGCGTCCGCTGGATTATGTTTCGGGAGATAACGCAGGGGCGTTTTCGACCCCCCCTCCCCACCAATGCGTTTTCGGTCTGAGACGCTCCAGCCCAATTGCCGGTTTAAGGTATGTTCTTAGAGTAACTTATCGGTCTTTATAGCTCATGTCTCTGTCTCTGCCTCTGTCTCTGAAATCCTCTGTCTTATCTCTGTCGTCTGTCTCTGTCTCTGTCTCTGTCTCTGTCTCTGTCTCTTATCTCTGTCTTTTCGACTTTCGCATCGAAGGCGTTATCGAGATGTTGATGTTGAAAATAGCTTCGTCCGAACATAAAACCGAAAATTCGTAAAAATGAACAATCAGAGCTACTAGTAGCCTAAAATGAGTTGATACTTAAACATAGGTAGAAATGATGGAGATTGGAGCAGGTATAAACTTCCGAAAAATTAAATCAATCTGCGTTATAATCATACCTATATTGTAGCTTAAATAAAAACGCGAAATAAAAAAGGTGATCAAAGACAGTAGAAGTATATACCTAAACGCCAATTAACATCGTACGCGAAGGCGAAAGCATTGCATATCGTTTTTCAAATACATTACAATTTTTACAGACAGCTGAAGGAGGGTGGAAGCGAACATACCGGAGGAGGGTTGAAGTGAACATATCGGAGGATTGCGGGAAGGTATTACAAAACGACCAGACTAGCAGACGAGCCGATGCTCCGAAACTACTGGACCGATCTGTTTTTTTCTTCTCTCCATTCGATCAAGGGTGGACCAAAACGGTGCCTTTTTATATTTTATAAAGACTGGTCCGCTTAAAGTGGAACAAATTGGACCAACCGTTTTAGTACAAATTTGCAGACGAGTCCATGCTCCGAGACTATGAGTCCGATCTATCTGATTTATTCACCATTAGATCTGGCGTGGCCCAAAACGGTGCCATTCTAAATTTTATACTGATTGGTTTACTCTAAGTGGACCAAATTGTACCAAACCCATAAAAATCGTTGCAGACGAGCCCATGCTCCTAGACTATGGAACTGATCTAACTGTTGTCTTCACCATTCGATCCAGCGTGTTCCAAAATGGTAGAGTATTGGATTTTATACAGATTGGTCTACTTTAAATGGACCAAATTTGACCAACCGTTTTAGTACAAATTTTCAGAGGAGCCCAGGCTCTGAGACTATTTGGCCGACCTGGCTGATTTTGCACCATTCGGTTTGGTGTGGTCTAATATGGTGCCGTTTGGGATTTTATACAGTTTGGTTCACTTTAAGTGGACCAAATGGGACCAACCATTTTAGTACCAATTTGCAGACGAGCCCATGATCTGAGACTATGGTACCAACATGGCAGATTTTTTACCATTCGATTCAGGGTGGTCCAAAATGGTGCCTTATCTGATTTTATACAGATAGGTCCACTTTAAGTGAACCAAATTGTACCAACTGTTGTAGTGCCAATTTGCAGACTCATGCTCTGAGACTATGAGACCGATCTGGCTGATTTACTCCCCATTCGATGTGGCGTTGTCCGAAACGG
>VOPJ01002121.1:0-32022 GCA_014673585.1 Semibalanus balanoides
CAGCCCCCAATGTATTTGAATGGTGTCCGTGAGCCGATGTCGTAGTCTCTCTTTGCTAAATTTTATTACAGTCGACTTGTTTTACCTTTGGCCATACATTAGCCATACACTAGCCCTACTTATGGCAGCGTGAAGGTTTTCTTTTTCCCAAAAATTCCTTCATATGACTTCATTAGTCCAAATATTAAAACTGATTTTTTTATGAAATTGAGCACTGTTCATGAGAAACAAATGTCATAATCGTGATCAGCAGCATTATTCATATTTTGCAACCACAAACGGCCCGTAATTTGATAGTTCTGTTTGGAAGGTGGCAGTGTCCCTTTAAACATCTTACGCAGCTTCACAATTCGTCGTTGGGCGTGGCTAGTGTGGGCGTAGCCGCCAGACCATATATGGGAAGGAATCCGTGGCTAGAGTTGTGCAGCGACTTCGGAGCGCGGCCCGTCGGAATACGAGAATGTAACATTAGGTGCACTAAGCTGGCATTAGACTGACATGCTGGTACAGAAGCCTTTGCATGTCGGGGGCACAAGAGAGTATCAGATGAGCGTGCCTCAGTCGTGAGAGGTGGCGGACAGCGCAGTCAGATATAATATGAAAAATGTGCGGCACAGATGCGCTGGCTGTGGCCGGCTGGTCCGGGAGAGGAGGCTTTTAGAAACGTTCGAAATGAGTTAGATGCTTTTTGAAACGGCCTGTTTTACGTTACGTTAAAATGATAGAAAATGCTAGATGCTACAACCCGCACACCGTTACGTTATCGGCCCGAACGACATGCACGCAGCTTGATGGTAAGAATAACGCGGTGCCTCCCATTGGCTTCAGCATTACGATGAATATAGACATGCACTTATTGGTAAAATCTGTGTAATACAGGCTGAGTGAGAATCGGTCTCTCAGTTGTACGATAATATATATTCATTTCCAGAACTCTATATGACTAACGCTCATTTTCTCCTAATATTTCTAACTTTTTATCTTTGCATTGCTCCTTATATTTAAAGGGAAATAATCACCTATTCCTCACACAAATGGAGTTATGACTTTAAATCAATAGACGAGACCAAAATATATTGTAAATTCATCACATTTTGTATGCAAACATTTTTACTAAAATATGTTTCAAGTTAAAGTTGATAAGCGATCCACGCTTTAAGCGACCGGTACTTGCAAGCTGCTTGCAAGTATTTTTGGTCCTCACCAAACTGTGGACTTTTCCCCATTTTTTTCTTCTTCTTTTGTAATGCAATATAACATATATGGTGCGTTCTGCTTGTTATTTCTGTCCGTTGAACCTCTATATATAGCAGCTATTCAATGAACACGTAACCAAATTAGCAGTTAGACGTGCATCTAATATGGCGGCCTTTTAGTGGTTGAGACCCTCACTTTGTGAAAATTGCTTCATTTATTTTCAACATTAGGAGTTTGTTAAGTGTATTTACTGTTTGTATACAACACTATGCTTTATATAATCATGAAAATAAATAATTTACCTATTCCTCCCAAAAAAATACAACAACTGGAAATTACATCAAAAGCTCATTGCGCGTTTTCACAACGTCCTACCTGTGCTTAGTTTAGTGTCGGCGATTTGTTTCACGGACATTTTCCAGCGTTGAACAAATTTGAAACACCGGCGCAAGATATGGTGCGCTTTAAATAGTGATGGGAAAACGCTGCTCATGAGTTTCGAAAGAAGTATGTGTACTTGCTTGTATTTAATACAAAATGACAACATTAAATAAGGAATATTTTTATATAATTATTAAATTAAAATTTAATCATTGTTTAACCATAACGGAAGCCTTAGAAATTGTTGCTCACAAAAATAAAAGGTGAATATTTCCCTTTAACAAGACATACTGTAAATAGCAGCCACTAGCTATAATGAATGTTTATTAGTCATAAATTTAACTTTGACGAGGTTTAACTGCATTGTCTGGCACGATGACAATGCCATGTAAATTGAGCAGCCGGCATTCCATCAAAATCGTCGGTGGTACGGATGGTAAGCCAACGCTTTTAAACCAGTGACTGGTGTGGTGCTTCGCTGCTTGTATTCCAAACTCGCTCGCGTCTGTTTGAATACACCGACCCACCAAGCCGGACTCAGTGATTTCGTCTGTTTATCGCCCGACGTCAGCGATTCTGGATGAAACACTGCTGCTATCATGATTCTGCTGAATAGTTCTCGGATGCGGTTCGTTTGCTGCTGAATAGTTCTCGGATGCGGTTCGTTTGCTGCTGAATGTTGCTTGCGTCGTATTCGCCGAATCAGCAGGTGAACTGTTGTATACATGCGTCATCCATAAGACATGATACACTCTAACAGTAACAGAAGCGGATTATTAAATTCAAAGACAATAGAAGCCGTAAGACCTCGGGAACATGTTTCAACTGGTCTTACGATGATGGTGCAGCTGCAGCGTGGGCCAAATATCTTAATCGAAATGTAAATAATTTTCGGACAACTTGGAGCTGCATTTTAGCTCCGATCATGTAACACTGTCAGCCGAGCTGTTTATGTTTTTGTAACTAGACGTTAAAGGGAATAGTTCACCTTTAACATAGGGTTTTGAGTTGAGATAGCCAAGTTGTGGCGCATGGCTCGAAAATGACCTGTGACGCTTTCACATTTTCAAAAGAAACCTCTTAATATTTCATATTCAGTCCTAAAAAGTGCGAGACCGGGGTATACCGGTAACTCCAACGCTGATTGGCTGATTTTGGCTGATATGACGTATGATTTATGACGCACAGATGACCGTAAGACTTGGGAAAAGTGTTAAGTGCTGGACAAAACCACACAGTTTCAGTACCCTCATTCTTTTTTATTGCAAGAAAATAACTTTGTCAACCGTAATGCTATGCATAGGAATTTGATGTTTAAATCTTTCTATAAAACATTTTATAAAACAACGTTCTGTAGCGTATGCGTAGCGCTTCAGCGCTGCCTGAACGTTCCAGGCTCGCTTCATGATCTGTTCCCCTCCCCACTCACGAACCCCGCCTCCGTACCAGTAAAGCGCGTGCCGCGGTGGATTGGCCCCCGCGGCAGCAGCCGCCGGCTGAGTGACGGGTTAAGACCGTGCGGCGTTGCATTGACCTTTACCTGCTGGACACATAATCCGACGGTACTCAGGACGCCCCAGAGCACGGACAGTGAGCGACGATGGCGGACACTACCAATTTCATAGTGAAATATTAATAGTGACGAATACCTACTTAAAGCAAGTACTGTGATGTTTTATAAAGCGTTGTAATTTTCCGCATCGTTCAACAAGTATTGGCAAGTAACCACCTGTATACGACACGATCCTCACTAAGTCGATGACGTTTCTTGCTTCTCAGCCAGCTCAGACTTTCCATAACTTTGAGGAACAAAATTATGAATTATCACCAAATAAATTTACATTTTAATTTGTTTTTTTCCGCGTAAATAAGGTTTTTTGACCTTACTATAATATGATACTTAATTTCTTGCTTCTCTTCATCATTTCTGAGCTTTTTCTCGTTTTTCAAGGTGAACTATTCCCCTTAACTGCCCACCTACTCGAGAGCTTGAGATTATAAGCGGGCAGACCGCAAAGAGGTGGCTACTTAAAGCACCTGCTGTAGGAAACTACTGGAGTGCAGAGGACCGGCATAACGCATCACAAATGTCCCACATTGGGGTCGTACCATTGGCGTTCCATTCATGTCAATGTGAAATATATGTAT
This sequence comes from Semibalanus balanoides, assembly GCA_014673585.1. NCBI lineage: Eukaryota > Metazoa > Arthropoda > Thecostraca > Balanomorpha > Balanidae > Semibalanus > Semibalanus balanoides. The sequence continues at coordinate 3,727 of VOPJ01002121.1, forward strand.
CGGATGGTCATCTAACGACTAACTTATCACATTTTCAAATAATAACAATAATAACCATGTAGCTTGTATTTTTCGCTCACCGTTATTTACTTATTGTGCCGACCTCACAATATTCAGAATCATCAGGGACCAAGACGACGCTCAGATGCTTCAAAATTACCTTGGCTCACTGCATGGTTGGGCCGACAAGCGGAAACTTAAACTTTGTGCCGCCAAGTGTTTCCACTTCAGTTTAAGGCCCACCCCCACACGGGTGCGTTTTTCATGCGTTGTGTTGCGTTCCGTCACGTCTCGATGCGCCTCAAATCTCAATGGGTCTCAATGCGTTTCGATGCGTCAATAATTGACGCATTGACGCATCGTAACGCATTGAGACGCATTGAGACGCATCGAGACGTGACGGAACGCAACGCAACGCAGGACAAACACACCCGTGTGGGGGCGGGCCTTACGGTTATCGAGCCCAGTTCCCTTACACGTCTCGAGCTCTGGATTTTATCTTGTTGGCCATGCTTTGCGACCTGGGGGTATACCAGTTCGCCAGACCCGAAGTACAGTTCTCTACACGACACAGACTTGTTTGCCTTGAGCAGCCCATTTATGCTTTGTGTGACGCCTCTCTTTTTTTCTTTGCCACATGCGATTGAACATTCTATTAACTGTGTACTGTTTGGCACGCGTTCGATCTTTTTTCCGACTTAAGGATATCAATCATCAACTCATTTTATGCTGCCGATGGTGAGTAACTTAATTGTAGTGGGTTTATTTGTCCTATTGTTGTCAGCAATAGCCTTTTCCCTCGTGTGAATGTGACGTGCGAATAAGCACCACCGTCACCGGAACCCGTGTCCTATACGTTGTTTTACTCAATAAACGAAATCAACATGTTTTTTCACATGAACTTTCAATAACAGGATATCCTGTATGCTGCGTTTTGCATATGTTTCCGACAGCGTGTGGCGGGGTTTTCTGCAGCTGTTCATCTCTGCTGACGTCATTGGTTTTCTATCGTCTCTGGGAGCGCACGTGGTATTTTTCCAATCGTGTCATCAGTCTGAATGACCGCTTCCTACTGTCCGCATTGGAGATGCAGATTTTCGGACGAACAGTGAGTCAGCACCGAATCTAAGAAAGTATCTGTAAGAACATTGCAGTAGCCACTCAAGGGTCGGGATTGCTACATTAGCGCTATAACAACATCTCATAAACTTAATGGTAGCAACTATATTTACATCACTACACTATACTCACTATAGCAAGTACCATCTTAACTCTTCCTTCCCCAGTGTCATAAATGTCATATCATAATTGCTGTAATGAACCCTTCTCTAATCCACCAAAATAAAATAAAATATTGATATATAAAGTACCAGCCATGGAACGTCGACAAACCTGTCGTTAAATATGCTCTCTATAAGCCCACTCGAGGTAAACCAAGGTAACTGTACCGTTATCCACATTAAACCAGGCCGTATCCTGTGGGCTTACAGTCACCTGATTGGTGGATCAAAACTCTGCACCTCTGCACTGCACGATGTGTCATCCTCATCCCACAACAGTCAGCATCCCTCTCCTCTCCCCTCAGCAGTCAGCATGCCTTCTCTCTCCCACCCTCTCCTCTTTCTCACCGTCCTCTCCCTCCTCTTCCCTCCTCTCCTCTCCTCTCCTCTCTCTCCTCTTCCTCTCCTCTCCTCTCCTCTCCTCCTCCTCTTCTCTCTCCTCCTCCACCCACTCCTCTCTTCTCCTCTCCTCTCCCTCCTCTCCTCTCCTCTCCTCTCCTCTCCTCTCCTCTCCTCTCTCTCCTCTCCCTCTCTCCTCTCTCATCTCTACTCTCCTCTCCTCTCCTCTCCCTCCTCTCCTTCTCCTCCTCCTCTCCTTCTCTCTCCTCTCCTCCCTCTCCTCTCCTCTCCTCTCCTCTCCTCTCCTCTCCTCTCCCCTCCCCTCAGCCGTCAGTCGCGGTCGCAGTCGCTAGTTGTGAGGTCCGCGACTGCTCAGTAGCGCTGCTGGCTCAGTTAGCGCTGCTGCTCAGTTAGCGCTGCTGCTCAGTTAGCGCTGCTGGCTCAGTTAGCGCTGCTGGCTCAGTTAGCGCTGCTGGCTCAGTTAGCGCTGCTGGCTCAGTTAGCGGCGCTGCTGCACGTGCCAGCTGACCGAGCAGAGGTGACAAAATACCCAACATTTCTGCTAGATTAGGGAAACCTATATACTCATGTAAAACGCTTGTAAAATCCGGTCTTTAAATTGACTTATATATAACACTTGAGCCTGCGTTCTAAGAAAACTTACGCTATCTAAATACTCTTTGTAATTAGTCGTAGCCAGGGATGGAACTTTACGTCTCTCGGGGAGGGCTCAAGCCACCCCCCCCTCCCAATGTTTTCAAATGTTAACATTAGGCCTATGGCGTTGCATGGTAAGAACTGAGTTAAAATCAATAAAATTAATATTAGGGCCCCCGCGAGCGATTTAATAAAGTTCCGCTTGTGGTCGTAGCATGAATTCCAATAAGTTTTCACAAACGCGTAGCAAGCTTCTGGCGACTTTGATACGATTCTGGTGCGTAGTGCGGCAGTAGCGTCACCACAGCGTCACCACAGCGTCACCGAGCCATCGTTGAGCTGACACAGCCCTACTGGCTTCATAAAACCGACACCAATGACGCCTGTGACAGATGATGTTCCGCCACCGCCGTCACCTCCACTGTGGCCGGAGAGCGGAGATAGCGACTCCTCAGTAATTGGTAACCTCGAGGGACACTCAGTGATTGGTAACCTCAAGAAGGGACATTAATTGGGCTGCGTGTCAGCCACCGACAGGCACAAAGGTAGTTTGTTTCGGTAATCGGATTTGTAGCTAGGAAACGCAAACATGGCACGTGTATAGGTGATATACACCTGTGTTGTTCGCGATTTATGCAGGCTGGTTTCAGCTACGTGGGGCTCTCAATCTCACTGTGGATATCGATTTGGTTGCCGAAGCGTGCTCAGGGAGGTACTTCCGAACCTGAGCTGAACGTGCATCTTGATTGTGCAGATGTTATTTTATATGCATAAATTTTACTGCAATATTTGACTTTGAACGTGTTACATAATATCGAAACTTGTCGCTAGAAACGCTATAATGCATATTGCATACCATTAATTGCAGTGAGTTAGCAATCACTTTTCTTTCGAACGATCCACACCTCTCTTTACAAAGTGTGTACGACTAATACACTTCACTTCGTAAGAAGCTTTTCGTTGTTGTCAAATAAACTTGAGCAACCAAGGAAAAAGCCCATTCACATCAGTCTGGTATACATAACAGGTCGGACGTGACTATGAAAGCGACTCCGACTACAGCTGCAAACGTCATGTACCGCAGATCACTTTGCACAATGCACACTAGTGCAGCTGTGTCCTGCACATCAGTACCAATGACACCCTACCCCCTCCTCCCCTCTCCTCCCTACCCACACCCAACCCCACCCCCCACCACACCACACAGCTGGCCGACCACGGCGAACCAGACTCACCTTTTTGTACCTGCTGAGTGCCACGATGGTGATGACGTTGCCTGGGATGCCGACCACGATGTAGAGCAGGCAGCAGGCGGCAGCAAACTGCAGCAGCGCCGGGGGGTAGTCCGTGAACAGCTCCACTTCGTGCATCGCCAGCGGCGCCACGCTCACGTTCGCCATCGTCGCGCGCGACGCAAGACGCTAGGCTGCGCCGCGCCGCACCGCCGGCGGAGAGGGAAGTAAGTCCACGGCACGCGTTCGCACTCGTGCCCTCGTTCGCGTCCACGCCCGCGATGAGACCGCGTCCGTGATCGCGTCCGCGATGAGACCGCGTCCGCGATGAGACCGCGTCCGCGATGAGACCGCGTCCGCGACTGCGATGAGACCGCGACCGGGATGAGACGCAACGGGAGAGGGAGCGAGAGTCGACGCGTCCAGCGCAACCGCGCGGTCTCCACTTCCTGTCCTCGCGAGTGCGTATGTGATTGTGTGGGTGAGTGTGATTGTGTGGGCGAGTGTGATTGTGTGAGTGAATGTGAGAGGCGGCGGAGTGTCGTCACCGCCACCGGGAGCACCGTCACCGCCGACCGCTCACCGCCTACTGGCGGGCGGCCGCGGAGCAGCCGAGGGGTGCCGGCAGAGAGGGAGAGAGAGAGGTCGGCCCGGCCACCGGCTGCGCTCAGCCGGACAGATTCAGGGAGGCGGCGGCAAGATATGCGCGAGCGGAGATTGTTGTGACAGGTGGGGGTTTGGTTGGAGGAAGAGTGACGGACGGATGTGATGGTGTGTTGGAGGAAAACCAGATGGATGCTGGCCTAGATGGCCGAGTGGAAATGGGAATATGTGTGATATGCGAGCATCAATCACGTCTAAAAGATCCACAAGCTTACCACTGTCCGATTTCTCCAGAAACGCACATCGTTCGGATTATCCGGAAGCGCACACGATGGGGCAACTAACACTCAATTCATCCTGGGTCACACTAGACGTGAGACCACATATCTACTAACAAACACTTCCCTGGGCACCACTGGAGCACGTTTACCCCATCTCGTGACCTTTGGCTACGCGAGTCCGATCAGCACCTGAGACCCTCCTTCTCCGAGTTCCTGCCGCTCAGTGATCGCTGACGGCGCCAGAAGGGGGCCGATATACACCCCCAAAGCCCCCCGCCATCCCCGCTCCCGCCCTGCCCAGCCCCAGACCTATCCCCAGCCCCGGCGGCGGTTCGAGCCAGGTCAAGGTCCGCCTCATTGGGAGCAAGTTGCCGCAGTGGGCCGGGCCGGCTTTGTTGGAGGTAATTGCTGCTGACCAACACAGCTCCTGGCACAGGCTGCGACGTGCCACGCCAAGCTGACAAAGAGGTAGACTCTGCGTCTACCCCTTCCGCTGGCTGATGAAGTGTCTGCGGTGGACAGAGTGGCGTTTTTGTGCCGACTATCGAGTCGGCAAATAGACGCTGGTCACAATAGGAGAGACAGACGAAATCACATCCGTCGGCGGTCATTGTTATCGTCTTGCTGCACGAGAAGGTACAGTGTGGTTGAGGGTAAGCAAGAGGTTGAGGGTAAACCAGGGGCCGCTCTTGTTTTGCTCTTCTTGAAAGGATCTAGTTAAATTGCAGTGTATGCTTCGTCTTTGTCAACCTTGATGTGTTATTTTTCTAAACACTTATTTTTTATTTTAACAATGCACAAGGAGGTTGAGGGTAAACAAAAGGATGTGTGGTGCCAATTATATTAGCATATGGGTGCATAATTAATATTTATGGGAGCTACGATGTCGCATGCTGTTTTTCTGAGTCCTTGGCGTGTCAACGCCAATCAGTCCACCCCTTGCCCACAGCCCACTGCCTGCTGACCTGGTAGCCCGCGTAGAGGCTGATATCAATACAGTATACTGAAAGCTGCTATATGCCTTAGTCCATGCAGATACCAAAGTATGATTCATAAAGAACAATGTATTCATTTTGGAGTACCTATGTTTGTTGAAGTCGCAAAGGAAGTGTATAGAGATCGTCATATTGCCAGAATACTCTTTCCCGAAAAATGCATGCAAACAAGTATAGACCAATCCGTCACCTGTGGATTGATATCTGCTATTAGATCAAGTTTGTGCTGACCAAAGATGATTAACCTGTGCCATTTCGGGATGCTTTTTTATAAATTTAGTCCGAATAATTTGTATGGATGGCTTTCCGAGGTCAGGACCCGCGCTAAGCAGAGCTTGTTGCGCTGGTCCTGACCTCACCACCCACCCGAGCACGAATACAGACCGCAAAATTCTCTGACTCCGGCCGGACACACGAAAACTTCTACTACCAAGCATAAATTTCCGATAAATCAATAACTGCTTTGATAAAACCGTCAACAGAGATCCAATACATGTCAAAGCAATGCGTATCCAATAGCTCGCATTCGCCGAACACTGTAACCTCTTTCCTTTCCAGCGACAGCCCATCCTATTGACCTCATTCCGCGTTCCCCTGCTCCTATTTCGTCGTGCCGTCCATAGACCTACGTCAAGCACCCCATCAGCTCAAACCTTGGCTGACGATTTAATGTCGTGGAAATTGTGCCTCGCCTAGATATAGCTGCACTGGCGCATGCACACAAATGTAACGGCTTTATCTGGAAATATTCAATGATACGACTATGTAACGAATTTATACAACTTTATACTGCTAGAATTCGACTGCCTGACTCGTAACAATGATAATTAACACCACACACCAAATATCTATATGACTATTAACACGCACATTCCACCTCAACTCGCCACACAACACCCGTACTGAGCGACATGCCCCGTGACCGGATCATAAACCCACACACCGAAACCCACCCATACACCCGTTACTGGGAACTGCCCGTGGGTGTTTATGAGTTAAATAAACAAATAAACAAGTAATAAATATGCTTGACGAGGTAGTCTTATTTATTACGTATTGTTAACACCATATCATTCAGCATACTTTTCTATATTTTTCCGACGCCAGCGAGATAAGAAATAGCATTTAATCTTGATGGCGACGGATAATCGGCAAATCGCTAAGTTCGGACAAATCAGCGATAAATTACGTCATTGAGGTCTCCTGTAGTTGGGTCTCGAAACTCGGAGGCTGTGTGTAGCATTGCCAAAGTTTGAAGAGTGGGCTGATAAGCGTCGACAAAATGATATCGATATCGCAGAGATACATTTACTACCTCCTTTGATCGCAACAATAATATGTTTCATTTACTGAAATACATGACAGCAAATTAAAATGTAATTTCGTTAATTATAATTGTCATCAACATTAAAAACCGACGTTTCTTAAAACAAATCTTATTTGATGGTATCCTTAGATTTGCTGGATTGGTAGCAGCCCATTTCTTTGGGTAAACGAGATTCTGTATATCTTTAAAACTGACCATAAGCATTTTATATAGCAAATGTGCAATCTGCTTTCAATTTGACTTGCTAGGTTGCGTTGTTGTGTCTCCTGCGGTACAGGCACGTAGCCAGGCTTTTTCTTGGGGGGGGAGTCGAAAAATTGCTCCTCAGCCATATGCTGCTGACCGGGGGCAGGGTAGGGTCGGGTTGTCAGATAATGGTATTCTATCTAGTGAATGTATTTTGCTTAGGAGGGATGGTCCCCGTGCCCTTCTGTTGGCTACGTCCCTGCTGCGGTAACAATGTAACACAATTAATTACTTTATCCACTCGAAATAGTATACCTCTTCTTGAAACCGTGAGCCCAACAGCTCAATAAATCTTTGTCTGACCACTATATATTGCCTTGTCTGCATCTTCTTTGTCAGCGAACATTTTGAGTCGCCTGATGACCTGCTCGCGTGTCTCTGTGTTGGCTGCTGACCAGAAACCTGGACAGTAATTGGACCGGCACAAATCCCCCTGCGAAAAACGTCCCATTCTCCCTCTTCTTACTGCAAGGCTGCCGGCCGGCAGTCCCGGGACAAGGAATCTGGGCCGATACCGGTGGTACGCAGATCCGCCGGAAGGCCGAGCCTGGTTCCGTAGGGATACAAAACACAGGGCAGGAGACACAGAGGCGAGGAGACATAGGGAAGAGGAGACAGAGGGAAGGAGACACAGGGGAGAGGAGACACATGGGGAGAGGAGACACAGGGGAGAGGAGACACAGGGGAGAGGAGACACAGGGGAGAGGAGACATAGGGAGAGAGCGAGCAAATAGGGGAGAGGGACACCATGGGGACGAGGCAGGACACATGGGGACGAGGAGACACGGGGGCGGTGAGACACAACGGGAGGGGACACGGGGGCGGTGAGACACAACGGGAGGGAACACGGGGGCGGTGAGACACAACGGGAGGGGACACGGGGGCGGTGAGACACAACGGGAGGGGACACGGGTGCGGTGAGACACAACGGGAGGGGACACGGGGGCGGTGAGACACAACGGGAGGGGACACGGGGGCGGTGAGACAAGGTGACGAGGAGTGAGGTGCGACATGAGCCGCCTTAGAAGATGCGCCTTACGAGTGGGATTCGCCGTGGCCTGGATGTGCTGATGACAGACTGGACGTGTTAATGGCAGACTGGACCTTTTCACAATGGCAGACTGGACGTGCTCGATGAAGCACTGAACATGTTGATGACAGACTGGACGTGCTGATGATAGACTGGACGTGCTGATGACAGACTGGACTTGTTGATGACAGACTGGACGTATTAAAGGGAATATAGCACCTTTAACATTCGTATTTAACTGAGATAGCCAGATTGTCGGGTGTACTGAGAAACCTCAAAATCTGGAATTTTTCCTTCCAAAACGACCTAGGTCTGCTGAGTTACACGCCAAAACGTTGGGCATATTTGGGCATATTTTAAAAGGACAAATTTGTGACGTTTCGCGATACGTCATGAAGTAGTTACTCAATGTGATTTCCACCGCACTTCGTTTTCGCTTATTTGAACGGTATATACGGCTGATTTGAACCGTCCGCCCTGTCCGCGCACCGAAAGGTATCGATTGTCAATTCTAAATGGTTGTAAGTTATTTCCTTGCTCAGTTTTCCATTGGCATTTCCATCTGAAAATATGCAGACACTGGTCTTCAAAAGGTCTTCACACAACAACTTCACTCAAGTTTCAATCAACTGCAAAGTCACTGGTCTTCAAATCTACAAATCACCCATAGATGCTTTAGTGGCAGAGTGTTTCATGGGTGCCANAGCGTGGTTCCCACCACGCCAGTCACCACGCTAAATAAAGTGGTGTTCCCGTCAAAAAGTCGAAAGCACATTGCTAGGGCTAGCCGCACCCTTGAAAAGCAACAGCATCTGGCAATTTTTCGAGATATTATTTTCTATGGTAAAATTTCACGGAAAACAGCGGTTAATTTTCTTGGGTATTTTTCGCCGCGCCAGGGAAAAGAAGCGGAGTCAGTCGCGGGCCTTTTGGGAGTAGATACATCCAAGTTACAAGACCACCACCAGCCCCCATATAGCGCTAGCTCCTGCCGGCGCGAAAAAAGCCAGCGCCAGCCCACAGCCAGCGCCAGCCCACAGCCAGCGCCAGCCCCCATTCAGCGCCAGCTCCCTGCCAGCGCCAGCCCCCTGCCAGCGTCAGCCACCCGCCAGCGCCAGCACCCAGACAGTGCCAGCCCTAGACAGCGCCACCCCCTCCAGCCAGCCAGCGCCGCTGGTCTCCGCCGGTCTCCCGCCGGTCCGCCCGTCTCCGCCCGTCTCCGCCCGTCTCCGCCCGTCTTCCGCCCGTCTCCGCCCGTATCCGCCCGTATCCGCCCGTATCCGCCCGTATCCGCCGGTATCCGCCCTATCCGCCCGTATCCGCCCGTATCTGCCCGTATCCGCCCGTATCCGCCCGTATCCGCCCGTATCTGCCCGTATCCGCCCGTATCCGCCCGTATCCGCCCGTCTTCGCCCGTCTTCGCCCGTATCCGCCCGTCTTCGCCCGTCTTCGCCCGTCTTCGCCCGTCTTCGCCCGTCTTCGCCCGTTTTCGCCCGTTTTCGCCCGTTTTCGCCCGTTTTCGCCCGTTTTCGCCCGTTTTCGCCCGTTTTCGCCCGTTTTCGCCCGTTTTCGCCCGTTTTCGCCCGTTTTCGCCCGTCTTTGCCCGTCTTCGCCCGTCTTCGCCCGTCTACAGCCTACAGTCTCCATACAGCAAGTGTTCAGAATCTTTATCGAGCAAAAATCGATTGATATATATTATCTACCTAAAATTGCTAGAAATAAACACTAAATCAGTCATAATCTCAATTTCTCCCAAAATTATATATAATCGATGCATAGCTCATAGATGGCGAGCGAGCTGAGAGAGTCATAGATTGCGAGAGAGAGTCAGAGGTGAGAGTAAGAGGTGAAAGTCGGTCAGAGGTGAGTCAGATTCAGAGGTGAGAGTCCGAATCAGGTGAGAGTCAAGAGTAAAATGTTCAGAGGTCAGTCATAAGTGACTATAAAGTGAGAGGTGAGAGTCAGAGTCAAAGGTTAGAGTGAATAGTCAGAGGTCAGAGACAGAGGTCAGAGTCAAGAGGTCAGAGTCAGAGTCAAAGTTAAGAGTCAGAAGTGAGAGTCAAGAGTCTCAGAGGTGAGAGAGAGTCAAGAGTCAAAGGAGAGAGTCGGTCAGAGGTAAGTCAGATTCAGAGGTGAGAGTCAGAGTTAGGTGACAGTCTGAGGCCACTAGTGGATCCAGGCGGGGGGGGGGGGGGGAGCGCAGGGGCGTTTAGCCCCCATATTGCCTGAAATTGACGAAATTTGACATATATTCCACTGTAGAGGGAAATATAATAAACTTTTAAAGAGGCATATTTGTCTTACACCGTTCAGTAAGGTACAAGGAAGCCAAATCCGATGGGTTTTTCGAATTTGATGAAACTTTTTTAAATTTAGCCCCCATGCCCAGGTTCTGGATCCGCCAGTGTCTGAGCCCTGAGGCCAGAGTCAAAGTCAAAGGTGAGAGTCAGAGTCAGAGGTGAGAGTCGAGAGTCAGAGGTGAAAGTCAAGAGTCAGAGGTGAGAGTCAGGGTCAGGTTTTCAAGCTTTTTCTTCCAAACATTTGTTTTCTCAAATTGCTTGAAATAAACACCAACTCAGTCCAATTTGTTTCATAGTTTTTTAAGTCAAATCGATTTATGGCTCATAGATTGCGACGCGGAGCGAGCAAGGCCTCTAGCCTGATCCCCGTAGCTCGTTCACCGTTTCCCGTAGCGCGTTCCCCGTAGCACGTTGCCCGTAGCCCGTTCCCCGTAGCCCGTTCCCCGTAGCCCGTTCCTCGTAGCCCGTTCCCCGTAGCCCGTAGCCCGTTCACGTAGGCCCGTTCCCCGTAGCCCGTTCCCCGTAGCCCGTTCCCTGTAGCCCGTTACCCGTAGCCGTTCCCCGTAGCCGTTCCCCGTAGCCCGTTCCCCGTAGCCCGTTCCCCGTAGCCCGTTACCCGTAGCCCGTTACCGCTAGCCCGTTTACCACGTAGCCCGTACCCGCTAGCCCGTTACCCGTAGCCCGTTACCCGTAGCCCGTTCCCCGTAGCCCCATAGCCCGTAGCCCATAGCCCGTAGCCCATATGGGGGGGGGGGCAGTGGGCTCTGTCCCGGGACTTACTTGCTTACGAAGGGTGCTGGCTACGGGCGGAGACGTGCGGAGACGGACGGAGACGGGCGGAGACCGGTGGCGCTGGCTGGCTGGGGGGTGGGAGGTGGCGCTGTCTGAGGCTGGCGCTGTCTGGGGGCTGGCGCTGGCTGGGGCTGGCTGGTTGCTGGCGCTGGTTGGTGGCTGTCACTGACAGGGGGCTGGCGCTGGCAGGGAGCTGGCGCTGGCTGTGGGCTGGCGCTTGCTGTGGGCTGACGCTGGCAGGGGGCTGGCGCTGGATGGGGGCTGGCGCTGGTCTTGTAACTTGGATGTATCGTTGTCTAGTTATCCTGGATGTATCTTGGATGTATCGGATGTATCTACTCCAAAACTCCAAAAGGCCCGCGACTGACTCCTCTTCTTTTCCGTAGCGCGGCGAAAAATACCCAAAAAAAGTATCCGCTGATGTCCGTGATATTTTACCCTAGAAAATAATATCTTGAAAAAATTGCCAGATGCCGTAACTTCTCAATGGCCTTCACTTATCGCACGGTATATACTTATCGCAACGCTACATTATAATACACGCTTGCCGGTCATTGAATACTTGATTGAATACTTTGAAGCAAGGCTATATAAACTTTTATTTAAGTGTCTAGACCTCTACAGAGTTCAGCGGTTGATACCGCGGTATGTATACAATGTACTATAAAAACTAAAAAAACACATTTAAAAGATATGTCTGCAACCCCTTAAATATGTATCAGTCAACTGCTAATTTGGTTACTTTTTATTCAATGACTTAATTATAGAAAATTGGCAGGCTCGGCTTGCGCTATACTAGACTCTAGGTTGGTTGGTTTGTGGACCAATCACTATCGGTACCACCGCACTATCCTCTTTTGTTTTGGGATTGTGGTGCTGGAACTCTCACCCTGTTCTGAGGTACTCTCACCCTTCTACTATGAGAAGGGTTATATGAGGGCCGGTGGCCGGTCGACTGTTTCAGCAGCCTGCCCAGGGATTCGACCCTGGGTCACCGGCACAGAAGACAGGAATCCTGTCCCTGCGCTAGATGGCTCCCCTAGACTCTAGGCCCCAAGGCCCATCGGTCGAGGTCGTCATGGTAAACACATTTTGAAGCCTCATCCTCAAGTGTGTACATTTTTACATTTTTTACCTATTCAGTAAACAAATCTTGAAGCCTTGTGTGTGTGATCCGCGCAGACTCAGACTGGTGCAGTGCACATTTACATACATTTTTAACCTATTTAGCCGCTTTTCTTTCAATTAACGCTTGCCTAATATATATCAATTAAAATGCTATGGTCATGGTGGACATTTTTGTTTGCAGCAGAAGGGCCAAAGTAATGATTCAGCCTCTTTAAAATGTGTTAATTCCATTCTGTTTTTGTTCCGAGTTGAAGTCAGCTTACTGCTAACTGGCCACTATTTATACAGAAATATATTTTTTGCATTCAACTCATGCTGGTTTGGTTGTTACTTGTTTGACTTATATTTGTGGTGAGACGTTCGTTAGTACAGTCGTGATGTTTTTTGCTTAACTCAAACTACATCTGTATCATCTACTAATATAGGTAAAGCCCGCAGTTTGATAAGGACCAAAGGTACTTGCAAATACAGATTGTTAAAAGTGTGGAATGCCTATAAACTTTAACTTGAAATATATTTTGGTAGAAAAGTTTGTATGCAAAATGTGATGAATTACAATGTATTTTAATCTTGTCTGTTAATTTCAAGTATTAACTCCATTTTTGTGGGAAAAGGTGAATATTTCCCTATGAGATTACTTTTTACCCTATTGCACAGGGTAAGAACTAAGAACATTGCTGATCATGTACCATTTATTTGTATGTTCCAGGAGCTGCTTTTATCTGATTTTCCATATACCTACTCAAAATGGCAGAAGCTGTATGCCCATTTGTTTACTGGTCTCAGACCAAATCAAAAGTTCATCTGAAGATAGATCTGAGGGAAGTTGAGGTAAGTGCATCATTTTTAGACCAGCTTACTTGCTTGTTGTAAACACATTTTGGCAAACAAGTTATGTATAAAGAACAGAAGTTGTTATGGGAAAATAGCTTGTAACCAACAATTTACAAAACAAAATAGTTGTCTGCTGTCTCTAATAGTGTTGATTGCTAATTTACGAAACAAAATAGTTGTCTGATGTCTCTGATAGTGTTGATTTAGAAGCATGGGGAATGGAAGGAGTCATTGGAATGGTAACATCATTGAACCCCTTTCCTCTGTGATGCTTAACATGTGACCAGAGGTGCAGCCAAGGGGGGCAATTGCCCCACCCCTTACTGGTCACAGGGGGCCCATGGAGAATGGCCCAGATACCCCTTGCATTAGCTGAATGACTCAAAAAGCCACAGAGGAGCCCTCAAACCAGGTGAGAGGTCATTCTGGTGCATGTAAAGGGCCCCCAGAGACACTGAAGGTCTTTCGAAGCCAACCCAGGGGGCCTCTTGGGCATACCCAGGAGCCCATTGAGCCAACTTAGGGACCCAAAACCTGTCCAGGGGCCTTTCGCACATGTCCAGGGGCCCACATATCCTGCTCAGGGGCTTCTCAAGTATTTCCAGTCCCAAGTGTCATTGAGCCCACTTGGGCCCAAAAACCTGCCAGGGGATTCTTGGGCATTCGCAGGGGGGCCCATTGAGCCCTCCCAGGGGACCAACACCTACCAGGGCATCTTGGGCATGTCCAGGGGATTGAGCCCTCCCCCGGGGACCAACCAAACTGCCCAGGGGCCTCTCAGCATGTCCAGGGGCACATTGAGGCCTCCCAGTGGTCCCAAAAACTGGCACAGAGAGCTATCGAGCATGTTCAGGGCCATTAGGAGTCTATTCAGGGGCCTCTCAAGCCTTGCCCTGGGGACCATTGGTCTGTGACAAAGCAGCCAGCGCGAAGTCCCTTGCCAGGCTTCTGTGGGCCCCTGACAGGCTGGAGGGCCCCTGGTGAGTTCAGAGGGTCAAGGACCCCCTGACTAGAATACAAAAGGGCCCTGAGTGGGTCAGAAGGGCTCCTAAACATGCAATATGGCCATAGTCAGCAGCGAAGGGCCCTTTGAGGGGCAGGTCGGAGGGCTTCTGACTTCTGAGGCAGGGTGTCCCAGGCAAGGGACAAGGCGCCGTCCTTTGCCAGATTTTAAGGGCCTCTAGAAGCTGGAGGGCCCCTGGGACAGACAGAAGGGCCCCTGGAAAGTTAAAAAGGCCCCCTGTGTCAGGTCGGAGGGGCCTGACGCAGACCGAGTTTTGATTAGTGGGTAAGCCCTCTTTGCTATTTATTCATATCACCCATACACATATATGTCTTCCGCGAATCCCAGATATTGTCCCTGCACAGGTGCGAACTTGAAGAGGTGTTTTGAAAGGTTGGGAGAGGCTGAGACCGATCTGAAGGGGACTTGGGCTTTTCACAGCATAATGCAGTTGTCCCAGGGAATACGCACCTAAATTTGTTTCGCAACCGCTTCCGGACGGCGCAAATTCTAACTACATAATTAGATTATTTGCAGGTTGGAAAAATACCGTCATCTCTCCTCGACGCCATTGGTTATGTTTATCTGGCTACTTCCTATATGATTGGAACACATCGTTCGCTTATAGCACTTCTTTTACTTCGAGACTGTTCAAGCGCACAATTGTAGAGGTCCGCAGTCCGCACCATACGCAATGCGACGCACTGATAAGAATGCATATCCAGGGCATAAGACTCAAAATTTTAGCGGCGCTCCGCGGCGCAATATATTTTTAATGGTTCCAGGTATTGAGCCTAAAAAATAGTCTGTTGGTATAGCTGATTCCAAATTGGTGTCGCTGGTTCCAAAGTTGATGTGGTAGTTTGCTAACTCTAAGCTCCTACAAGTCGGTATGGCCCATGTCATATCTGTCATACTGCTTTCTCCATCCTTGAAACGTGCGTTTTTATCCGTTTTGTTAAGCCCTTTCAACGCTCGGGAAGGGTCCCTTTTGAGGTGCCGCCCCCTCCCCGGACGAAATCCTGACTAAGTACCTAGTTCAGGGGCCTCTAAGGGTCCTGACTCCTGGGGGTCGTGGTCTAATCTAGCTCATTACAAAATAATAATACAAATGTGAAAAAAATGGGCCCTCACAAAATAAAGTTGCCGAAATCCCGTAGA
This sequence comes from Semibalanus balanoides, assembly GCA_014673585.1. Taxonomy (NCBI): domain Eukaryota; kingdom Metazoa; phylum Arthropoda; class Thecostraca; order Balanomorpha; family Balanidae; genus Semibalanus; species Semibalanus balanoides. The sequence goes on from VOPJ01002121.1 coordinate 18,935, forward strand.
GTTTTTCATATTCAGGGGTAGGTTTTTGGTTGGGGGCCCACCATGACTGGCTTCCCCCCTTTCTGAAGGTCTGGCTGCGCCCCTGCATGTGACTCTGTCCTGTGCACGTGCAGGGACCTAGGATTGCTTTGAAAGGGTGCAGAGTTGAAAATTCACCCTAAAAGTAACCAGCTACAGATAGTGGAAAATCCGTCTTAAAAAGATATCATGATGAACTCATTTTTTTATATATTCCATGTGAATCAGCTGTTAAAAATAACAGTAGGTACTTTTCAAACCTGTTTTTCTTCATTCACAGGTGAATATTGGTCTTGTTGATGTCAATATTAGGGTTATAGTTATCCAATAAATATTGATTTACGGAGTGCAAAATTCACAGTTTGGGGAGTGCGAAATTCACAGTAAAACTTTTGAAAAGGAATGGAAAAATATTACGCGTAGGGTGTCGTTTTCCACCCAAAATTGCCATCCTAGGATACTGATCCTGTGGTGTTTAACACATGAGTCTATGGTGTATAACACTTGACTCTGCGATGTTAACACATGATTCTGTGATGTTTAATGCATGACTCTGTGATGTTTTATACATGAGTCTGTGATGTTTAAGACATAAGTCTGTGATGTTTAAGACATGACTCTGTGATGTTCAACACATGACTACGTGATGTTAAAACATGACTATGTTTAACACATGACTCTGTGATGTTTAACACATGATTCTGTGATGTTTAACGCATGATTCTGTGATCTTAAAGGGAGTGTGCCTACTCACATTGGTCATTTGGATTTGTTGACACTAGTCTGTAGAACATATTTTTCTTAATTTAGCCATGTACTTCATTTCCCCAGAATCAATTTAGTTGCTGAGATATTTCAAAGTCGCCAATAACATACTGGCAGTACGTAATTATCGATAGTCGCCAGAGAGCTTTCGCTACTAGAAGCATTGCTCTTAAATTACAACGACACTAGCATACTATTGTATTTAGCTCTGGCAATAGATAAAAGCAACTCGTGAGCACTGAAAGCATGCGAACAAGATTCATCGATCACTGTGAACACACCATTATACATTGCTCATAAAGGTTTGTTTTATTCGTCTTATAACTGCCATTATATGGTAAAATCATTCGCCTACTCCATGTTTTTTATAGTGACGATCTTTATGAGTTATTGAAACAAAACAAATGCAAAGCCAGAATATAACGTAAATTGCAACTAAATGGGGGGGCCCAGACGTGAATTTTATCGTAACAATATCAAAGCAATAGCTTCTTACTTGTAATTAAAAATATATTTGACATTTCAAAAGAGTAGGCACACTCCTTTAAAGGGTCAAATCGAAATACAAAATAAACATAAAGCTGTGGAAAAAGGAATAATCTTGACAACATTAAGAGGCAATGCTTCTAGTTAGCGGAAGCTCTCTGGCGAATATCGATCATTAGAACTGCCAGTATTGATTCGCGTACTTTTGGAATATCTCAGCAACTAAGTGATACTGGGGAAATAGAAGTACACTGAGCTAACTTCAGAAAAACCACTGTGTCTTATCAGACTAGTGTCAACAACTCCACATGACAATGTTGAGTAGGTAACACTCCTTTACACATGACTGTTACACTGTGGGAGCTAATGTTGGCTGATTTGTGTTCCTCTTTAGGGAGAATCAATGTATCTTGATTATAGTAACAAGCTATATATTTGCTGCTGGTCATCCTTGCCTTATACGGTGTAGACATATGTTTTTGAGTCGATTAACTTAGGCAAAAATGTAGGGGTATTGATTATGGACCAGAAATGGAAAGTGAGTGCTACAATTTGCTGCATATTACTGATGTGATATACTAAGCATGATTTGAACCTGTTCAAATAGTCTTTTTATGCTTCTGGATAGTAACGGGCAACATATTAGTTCTACTCACTTTTCACCCAATGATTAGCGTTCCCGCAACGATGATGCCGACCACAAGCAGTGATATGTTGTGCTATTCATTAACGCCTTCTGAACAGTTTCCTTTCTCTGTTGCACGAAACCTGACATAGATCTTGCTACCAGAGCAGCTGACTTTCAAACTGGAGCGCCTGGGCATTCTGGCAACCAGCTGTATTCCTTCACTCTGGACGTGTACCAGAAAGTGATTCCTGAAGTAAGTCACTGTTTGCCAGTTTTCTGAACCTGGTGTTTGTTTTCATAAATGAAGTGTCAATTTGCTTGACAAAGTGTAATTCACAAGCTTGTCAACTTTTGTATGTACTTTTCCCACATATGTTTACATGTAGTTCCAAATTTTGTCCTGCTTTCAACTTGACGTATATGAGCATTGAGCAAGTGAGCAGGCTTACGTTTAATGCACATTGCTAGTTTATACTGTTAATGTTGAATTGTTTTAGTTATGGAACAATTCAACATTAACATATTACATATTAACATATTTACTTTGAATGCACTGTTAAAATTCAGATATTTCGATATTTGACTTTTTATTGATACAAGTTGAATCATTTATTCATTCAGATCGAAACACTGATGTCGATCCGATACTGTGCATTTCAGATGGTGTTTGTAACCCAAAAAGAGACAGAGTACCACATTTGAGACTGTAACGCTGCTGTGGTAACGATGTGTGTGTGTATAATCTGCAGGAGCTGACACAGTAGATACCAAGTGTCAGACCGTAACTTTACTTAGACACGATGTGTGTTTATAATCCGCATAATCCGCAGGAGACAGCAGTTACCACGTGTCAGACTGTTACGTTGCTAGGGTGTCGATAGATTTGTGATGTGGTAGTACAAGAGGTGTGGTAAAGTTGTTATGATAATGGTGTATGTACAAGCCAAATAGCATTACCATGATGAAAACCGTGTATGTACAATGTGTATGTGACCCACAGGAGACGCTGTACCGTTGCTATGGTAACGACATATGTGTCCAACCCACAGGAGCCGCCTTTCCACAGTTCAGTCGGTAGCGTTGCTATGGTAACGCTGTATGTTTGTACCCGGCAGGAGACCCAGTACCACGTGTCGGATCGTGACGTGCAGGTCACACTGGCGAAGGAGGACGACGGCTGGTGGCCGCACCTGACACGGGAGCGCACCAAACTCTCCTGGCTGCGGGTAAGGCAACACACAGTCACGCGACACGCTCAGCCGGCCTGGGCTCACATGTCGCTGACTGGACGTAGTGGACATACCTGTTGCCGTTCGGCACAGTTACGCTCATTTTCGTTTGCATACATCATTAATACAGATTAATATATAAAACGGCATGATCACATAGGCGTAGGAGCCGGGGGCAGGGGGGGGGGGGGGCAACTGCCCCCAACATTTTCGGATTTTAACATTACGCCTATGGACGTTGCATGAAAAAATCTACTTCAAAATGCTTTCCCCCCACACACTTCAAATGAGTTCCTACGCCTCTGCATGATCATGTTGACCGATGATGAAACACGAATTGTAAAACGCGCCGAAAGAGACCCCAACCAGAAAAGTACGCATGTTTGCTCTAGCTGCTCCGCTTTTAAGATGTTAATGTATGTTTCAAACTTTGTTTTGGTTGCCGGCAATGCTGCCATTAGAGTAGTCCATGTCCAATGTCCATTGTCCGTCGCCCACACCCTACCGTTTCTCAGCTCATGAAGTCAGGCATAGCTGTCAGTGTCATGACCGTCGTGTGTGGCTGCTGTCTCCTGTGCGCCTACTCAGCAGAGGTATGACTGCCATGTTTGTTTCCGACTTGTTAAAAGCACTTATCAGGCTGATTCTACTGTCCTTGAATTCATCGGCTAGTAGCGATCGTCTGCTTTTTGCTCTTCCTACTCTGAAAGTGTCGCCTAGTCAGTGTCTAGACGTTATTTTAGCCACTCTGCATCGTCCTGTTTACGTTTCCCGATCGTCTGGCGGCGCTCGGTGGATGGGTACCTGTTGCCGCCCGCAGCCCCCACCAAAGCAAACTCCGCGATAATTCGACACAGATGTGACTGCCATTTCATGGGCATGGTTTCTGCAAACACAAACCATCTCAGGCAATACATAATCAAGAACATTCTTAAAAGGAAATGTTTCGTCTATGTATTGGCTTTAAACTGAGATAGCTATCTTCTTTAGCCGTTATTGAAAGGTTTAGGTTACTTAAACAATTTTTCCCAAAACTTTACCGTTTTTAAGCAATTTAATTTATAATTGGCAAAATACATCTAGGCTAGCACCGCCGTTGATTGGCTGACAGCGACTTCAAGATTGTTGCTCCTGGAAGAAAAATGACTTATGTTTCTCGAACCTCGGCTGGATTACCTGCTGCGAGTACGATATCACAAAGTTTGTTTGTATTGAAGTCGCCAGAATTGTCTACAAAGATCGTGTTTATTCTCTATAGGTCTCTATAGTTCAATAATAGCGTCATTGTCCCAAATTAAAAGTATATATTTATAAAGTAAGGTGACTTCGAGAATCAAATATCACCATCGTTTTCATCAGCATTTATTCATATTTATGACTTAACTGTCGTATACTCGACAACTTTCAGGAAGGTGAAACATTCTCTAATAACATATACACAGAGCTGAGAGCTAAGTGCCTAAAGTCTTTTAAGCTGTCCGAATATAAGCAAAACAATTATCAAACAAAATGCAGATCGTTCACCGACTGTTTCGCCCTGCAGCTGCAGGCAGTATTACAAAGCAGACATCGTGTCCTGCTCGGACATCTCCCACCACAATAATCACCGCTCGCAAACGAATTACCCGCGGAATGCAGCTCTATGGGCGTCGTACAACCATATTGTTCCGGCGCTCGTAAGCCCCAATCATCATTGCATCGGACAAGTACCCAGTTCCAACAACACATTTTAACACAGTAAATTGACGGTGCAAAACTGCAACAAAAAATGACGCGAGCTACACAACATACTGCAATATCGATCTCATATTACGGAAAATAGTATCTTTTGACAAATACGGCAATGAAACTAATAACGAAACAAACCAGAGCGGCAGGCAGAGACTGGAAATGTCCAGCGCTGGGCGCGAGCACTTCTCAGGTCGGGAGAGGAGAGGCCACTGTACAGCTGACAGCGGGGCGGACTCCTGCCCCCCCCCCCGACATCCTCTCCCGCTCTGCGCCGACAACGCGCTTACATTATCCACTGTACCAGGGACCGAAGCTGACTGAGCTCGCCTCCAAACTAACGTGACCCGTCCCCGTCTGACGGCGCTCCCCTGCCTCTGGTTTGCCGCCCGGCCGCCAGGTGGACTTCGACAGGTGGCGCTCCGAGAGCGATGATGAGACGGAGGCACGCGACGTCGTCAGCGACTATCCGGGCGTCTACGACCAGCTGCTGCAGCAGGAGACGAAGCCTAAGGACAACAGGAGTGAGTCCGGCTGGTCGCCACGGTCGACTGGGCTTGGTGGGGACAGAGGGGACCTGTCTGAACCTGTGAACATGCTGAAACCTCGGTGCAGCCTGGTTTCACCGGGCTCTTACTGTGTCCGCCTTTGGAAAGGTCTCATGGGAGCTACGGTCATGTGTAATTGCATTAGCCGGAGATGTGCTATACAGCGCTTGTCAGAGTGACTTAGCTCGCAAGGATAAGCTCTGAGTCAGCCGGTGTCACCTCCTTTACCAGTCACCGTCTTCATCGCGCCGCTCTGCCGTCGCTTTCAGTTGACAACTTCCGTGAGAGCTACCTGATCATGTACAACCTGTGGCAGCTGCTGGGCTTCGCAGTCATCCTCGGCAAGCTGGCCTTCCGCTACAGACTGGAGGGATCAGGTACTGTGGCAGCCTTAGCCGAGCATGATGGCGCGGGAGCTAACTGATTCATTCTATTTTTCGATATAGAGACGTCACGTTATCCTAGTAAAGCAGTTCTAGGAACTGGGTAGCCAACTGAGCATCAACTTGCTATGTAAAGATGTTAGGTGCGAGGCCGGAGATGCTATTTTCAATGTAATCGGTGTTGCGTCAATGTAATAGTCAACCAGCTGCTCGATTCAATTGCATCCAACGTCCGTGTCATTTTTCGTTTGCGCACGTCGGCCCACCGCCGACTGTACGTCACGTGCGCGATGGCATCGGCTGTTACCTGCAGCTGTACGGGGCTGCTGTTCCGCAGACCCGCGGACGATAGTGTACCACATGTGTCGCTCTAGCGGCTACCTGTATGTCAGTTTTAATTGTGTTTGTGTCTGTGTCATTTGTCTGTTTGTCATGTGTCTGTCATATTCGTCTGTCATCTTCTGGCTGTCCGTCTGCGGTCTGACCTGAGTCTGTCCTTCTCTCTAACTGTGTGACCGGGGTCCGTCTGTCATGCCACAGAGTCGCTGACGAAGGCGTACGACACTGCTGGCTTCAACATGAAGCTGGTGCAAGCGCTGCAGGTGCTGGAGATCCTGCACCCGCTGTTCGGGATGACGCGTGGCGGCGTCATGGAGCCGATGATGCAGGTGAGGCACGCACCGCCACTGGGAGTGATCTCTGACACATCAACTGCAGGGTGTGGCCGCGCAGAAGCCTCGGTGGAGACTGTGTGGCAAGGGTCGGCAGCCGCCGAACGCGTCACAGACACAATATGTCCAATATCCATAGCACGCGTCTCAGTATCAGTCTATGGTTATGTCAGACTACTGCCCGGAGCGAACTGTTCCCGGCAGCTGTCAGCTTATGTTAGCTGGTGTCAGCTGGTGTCGGCTGGTGCCGTCTGGTGTCGTCTGGTGTCGAGGCTGGTGTCGAGGCTGGTGTCGAGGCTGGTGTCGAGGCTGGTGTCGGCTGGTGTCGTCTGGTGTCGTCTGGTGTCGGCTGGTGTCGGCTGGTGTCGGCTGGTGTCGTCTGGTGTTCGTCTGGGTGTCGTCTGGTTCCGTCTGGTGTCGTCTGGTCTGGTGTCGTCTGGCGTCGGTCTGTGTTCGCTCTGTGTGTCGGCTTGGTGTCGTCTGGTGTCGTCCTCGGTGTCGTCTGGTGTCGTGCTGGGTGTGTCTGGTGTCGTCCTAGTGTCGTCGTGGTACTGGGTGTCGTCTGGTGTCGTCTGTGTCGTCTGTGTCGTCTGTGTCGTCTGTGTCGTCTGGGTCGTCTGTGTCGTCTGTGTCGTCTGTGTCGTCTGTGTCGTCTGTGTCGTCTGGTGTCGTCTGGTCTGGTGTCGTCTGGCTGGTGTGCGTCTGGCGTCGTCTGGGGTGTCGGCTGGTGCTCGGTCTGTGACGCTTGGTGTCGTCTGTGGTGTCGTCTGGTGCCGGTATGGTGTCGGCTGGGTGCCGTTGGTGTCGTCTGGTGTCGTCTGGTGACGTCTGGTGTCGTCTGGTGTCGCTCTGGTGTCGTCTGGTTCGTCTGTGTTCGTCTGGTGTCGGCTGGTGTCAGTCTGGTGTCGTCTGAGTGTCGTCTGGTAGTCAGCTGGTCTGGTGTCCGTCTGGCGTCGTCTGGCGTCGTCTGGGCGTTCGTCTGGCGGTCGTTCTGGTGTCGGCTGGTGTCGGCTGGTGTCGTCTGGTGTCGTCTGGTGTCGTCTGGTGTCGTCTGGTCTGGTGTCGTCTGGCGTCGTCTGGTGTCGTCTGGTGTCGGCTGGTGTCGGCTGGTGTCGTCTGGTGTCGTCTGGTGTCGTCTGGTGTCGTCTGGTGTCGTCTGGTGTCGCTGGTGTTCGTCTGTGTCGTCTGGTGTCGGCTGTCGTCGGCTGGTGTTCGGCTTGGTGTTCGGCTGGTATCGGCTGGTGTCGGCTGTGTCGGCCTGTGTCGGCTGGTGTCCGGCTGGTGTCGGCTGGTGTCGGGCTGGTGTCGGCTGGTGTCGTCTGGTGTCGTCTGGTGTCGTCTGGTGTCGTCTGGTGTCGGCTGGTGTCGGCTGGTGTCGTCTGGTGTCGGCTGGTGTCGTCTGGTGTCGTCTGGTGTCGGCTGGTGTCGGTGATCAGTGGTGTTGACTGACGCCTGATGTCGGGCCGACAGGTGGCTGGACGGAACCTGATGCTGTTCGTGGTGCTGGATGGAGAGCCGAGGATGCAGACCAAGCCGGCCGTCTTCTACCTGTTCGTCATCTGGAGCCTGGTGGAGCTGATCAGGTGAGTCACCTCTCCGCGCGGTGATCCTGTTCGTCATCTGGAGCCTGGTGGAGCTGATCAGGTGAGACGTCTCCGCGCGGTGGTCCTGTTCGTCATCTGGAGCCTGGTGGAGCTGATCAGGTGAGTCATCTCTCCGCGCGGTGGTCCTGTTCGTCATCTGGAGCCTGGTGGAGCTGATCAGGTGAGTCGTCTCTACCTGTTCGTCCATTAGGAGCCTGGTGAGAGCTGATCAGGTGGAGTCATCTGCTCCGCGCGGTGTCCTGTTCCGTCATTGGAGCCGTGGGCTGATCAGGCTGGACGTCTCCCCGCCGGTGTTCGTTCGTCATCTGGAGCCTGGTGGAGCTGATCAGTGAGTCCGGCTCTACCTGTTTTTCGGGTCATCTGCGAGCCTGGGTGGAGCTGATCAGGTGAGACTCATCGTCCGCGCGGTGGTCCTGTTCGTCATCTGTGACCTGGTGGATGGTTTGATCAGGTGAGTCGTCTCTACCTGTTCGTCATCTGGAGCCTGGTGGAGCTGATCAGGTGAGTCGTCTCTCCGCGCGGTGATGACGGTGGGTCACGTGAGCCGTGAACCCTGCGCAGGGTCCTGCCTGCCGGCTGAGTCCCGGTAGCTGTACTGAACAGCTGTGCAGAGAGCATTGTACAGCGCTATTGTCATGACGCGTATTTCAGGGTGTGTGGTGAGCGGTTCCTAATTAGCATCGGTTACTACTATACCTCTGGTTCATGTGATAGGTTAGTTTTTCTGTCGGTTGGGTGTGGCCTGCAGCGTCGTTTGACCCTCAGCTAACTGTCTCTGTATGTCTGTCTGTGTGTCAGGCATCCATACTATAACTCGCTGCGTATTATTCAGCGTGAAAGCTAACCGTCTCTCTGTGTGTGTGTCTGTCTGTGTATCAGGTATCCATACTACACTCTGCGTATTATTCAGAGTGAGGTGTCGTTCGTCACCTTGTGTCTGTCTGTCAGGTATCCATACTAAACGCTGCGTATAATTCAGCGTGAGGTGTCGTTTCGTCACCTTGTGTCTGTCTGGTTTGTCAGCGTATTCCAACTACACGCTGCGTTATTATTCAGGTGAGGTTGCCGTCTGTACCTTGTGTCTGGTCTGTGTGATCAGGTATCCATACTACACGCTTGGCGTAACTTATTCAGCGTTGAGGTGTCGTTTCGTCATCTTGTGTCTGTATGTGTTCAGGTATCCAACTACACCGCCTGCCGTATTATCAGAGTGAGGTGTCGTTCGTCAACCTATGTGTTCTGTTCTGTCTGTGTCAGGTATCGCATACTACCACGCTGCGTATTATTCAGAGTGAGGTGCGTTTCGTTCACCTTGTGTCTGTCTGTGTTCAGTATCCCATATACCACCGCTTAGCGTATTATTTCAGAAGTGAGGTGTTCCGTTCGTCACCTTGTGTCTGTCTGTTTTGTCAGTATCCATACTACACGCTGCGTATTATTCAGCGTGAGGTGCCGTTCGTCACATGGCTGCGCTACACCATATGGATCCCGCTCTACCCCCTGGGCTTCATCACCGAGAGCGTCCTCTATCTCAGGTGAGAGACGATCATTTCAGACACGTCAAGAGCATGCTTTGATCACATGATATTGACGTGTTCATCACAGTTGCATAATTTCAATACAACGATTTCAATATTAACGAAGCAATTATTAACATCAGCCATGCATCGGGGGGAGGCATTTTAAGGACATCTACCCCCTTGATTTTGCCCTATAGTGTCTTGCTCATCATCTCTGTGCCGTCTTCTGCAGGGCTCTGCCGTACTTTGAAGAGACGGGGACGTACTCTCTGGCGATGCCGAACGCCATCAACTTCGCGTTCCACTTTCCCACGGTGCTCCAAGGTCTCCTGCTATGCGCCTTCATGCCAGGTATGTACCCTGCGGATATGCATTGAATGAGAGAGCTGTTATATCGTAATGTCAGCTGTGCCATGTACGCTGCGGGCATATATTGGATAGGGGGGCTGCTGTAATAGCATAATGGATTTGACACCTATGCTGGGTACGGTGCGGATGTGCGGCCGAGGGGAAGGCTACAATATGGTTATGTGGTTGGTGCGTTAACTATAGCCAGTGCTTTCCTGTGACAGTTTTGAATTTGAACACATGGCTAAGCTGAATGGGTTTTTCCTGCAGTGTTGAGTCTTTTTACTACTACAAGTGTATATATTAAAAGGGTATGATTACCTCATTGAACTAGGCAGGTCAGTCAGTGTGCCCCTGCTGGTGTCTGTGGTTGTTCTGAGGTACCGGGTGTGCGCTCTGACCGAATGTCTGTTCTCTGCCGCGTCCTCAGGCATGTTCGTGGTCATGCGGCACATGTACCGGCAGCGCCGTAAGGTCATTGGACCCAACAAGGTGAAGCGACAGTAGATCTGTATACGTGGGTCGGCGGTAGAGACTGACATGACTCGGTCCGGTCCGACCAGTCAGTGGGAGGGTACACAACAAGCACTACCCTCAGACATTTGTGAACGAAGTGCTCTATGAGCTTTGCTACAAAACGGTAGGTCATACAAAAGCAGGTGGCGTAGAAACTGTGTCAAATGTATAATTGAATGTTCAGAACGACGGTCCTGGTTGTTTTTCGATTTAGCGACCCGGACTTGTCATGCCGTTGGGTAGCGGAGTCCGTTTCATGACATTGTGCATCGCGGTTTGTCCGTGATGTTCACCTCTGTGCCGGAGACGGGCTGTTGCGGCGGATCTCCGCTAGGCGGCAGCACTGCGGGATCAGCAGCGTGCTCTATCCGTTGCCGCTGGTCGCCAGGGAGACGGCGGTATCGGAGATATCAAGCAGGTCGATAGTCTGTGTCGATAGTCCATCTCCGGCTCTCTCAGACTAGGAACGCTGCGGTACTGCGCTGCTGGTCATGTTTCGGTAAAGATATGAAGCGCAGCAGCTGACGCCTGTTCGGGATTGGAACCGCTGGTCGATGTTTGAGAAGGGATGCGCTGTCACTGCCTGCAGCTGGTTGAGAGAGGTGTTTGTGTGGTGGCTGTTCGGTACAACGACTCAGTTTGTGAGATGACACGTTTTCGATGATAACCTGGGCCCCTGTGTTTGATGGTTATTGGGTGTAAGTACTCAGTATGTGACACTGCAACATTTCCGCTGGTGGTAATCGTTCGGGGGTATGTGCAGTATCGTAATCACTGCAACGCGTTTGATCCGAGTTGTTCATCAAGACGATTGGTTCGTGTCGACTGCCGCATGGTTGGATAGAGTTGCGTGGAATTGGGCGTTGATTGGGGAAATTGCGACGTTGATTGGGGACATTCCAAGGGGGCGTTGTGCCACCATCATTGCGGGCAGCCACGTAGTCAGCTGTTGTGATCATTGCACCGTATGTGATCTGTGTCACTCTTGTCATTTGAATCCCAGGGCATTGCCGTCGATCGCCAATATATGTGTGACCGTGCGTACGAGTGTGTGGGTTTGTGACCAGTGTTGCGTTACGGGCTCGACGTTTGCCCGAGTCAGCGACAGCGGATCGTGAAGTATTTGTCACCAGTAAGGGACCAGCATTTCCCTTTCATAGTTTGTGTGCAGAAGACCCACAGGCGACCGCAGCCGAACTGGAGAGGCTGCGGACGTGGCGCCAGTCGCAGCCCCCCCCCCCATCTGTTCCAGAACGTGGTCTGACGGCATTATTGGCTGATGGCATATAACGACGATCACTAAACTGACGACCTCCCTCAAGGCAATCAGCAGCTCATCGCTGGAGAGGATCAAAGCCTACGTGATCTACGTGATTTGAGCAAGTTTGCTATCTATAGTCTATAGATAACGCACATCTACGCAATTTAGTGTGATTTACTTGCCTTAAGAAAGGGAATACTATGCTTGATTAAATATTTCTGCAAAAATTGCTCCATTCCCAAAGTCTCCTTTGGCCAGTCTAAATATGAATGAAGCAAGTGCGCTTAATTGGCAACCGAAGATGCATGTTTATCTTTAGCTTAAGGTCAGTGGCCGCCCGAGAATGTAAATATGGCAGCACTGTCTGGCAGCCGGTCATCAGCTGAGTTTGTCGACATCAGCAATGTCATTAGACGATAGACGGGCCCCGATTATTTATGAGACATACCGGCCTGAACAGCGCGGTGAAAGCCGCGCACATATACCTGACCGGCGGGCGCGGCGTGGCCGGGCCTATGTGCCACTGGCACGGCTAACGTGCCAATTAGCCTTGACAGGCACCCCGGGCCGGGGGCCGGGGGCTGGGTAATCACCTCGTCATAGACCAGCCCCAGCTACAGGTCCCTGCCGGGTGTGGTGAGCGGTTCACATACAGAGTCACAGCGAGGCGCCGCCGGGCCGGAGGGCCACGGTCACCACCAGCTGACGGCGGGTGACGTCACGCGATGACCTAATATGGCCGATACGTCACGCCCAAGTATTTGGTGTGCTTTCAATGAAGTCCTCAAGGCGCAAGCCGAGATTAGGTTTATCTGTCAGATTGCGTTGATAGCGATAGTTTTTGTATATGCAAATTTTGTCCGAATGGTTTCATGAGATGGATAGGCATCCGAGATAATTATTCAGGACCCATACTAAGCTAGGCTTATTCAGTTGCGTGGGCTCTGACCCCACCATCCGATCGCGCAATTCCAGTCACCGGCAGAATTGATTGTTGAAAGTTTAACGTCCCCTAACGACTGAGGACGGCCTCCGCCCGGTCGGCTGGCCTCATCTGACCCTGTTCGCGTCCGCTGCCACTGGCCGCAGGTGATCCCCGCCAGCAGCAAATAGCGAGTACTGGAGCGTGTCGAACCCGTCTTGCCGGACTGATTCAGCTTACATGTCCAGTGCTCTCCCAACTGAGAACGCTACACGGACTGTACAATTTGCGGCAGTAGCTATATGATTAATGCTGAAAGACCGACAACCTAGGGCTTCGAAAACATGCCTTCCTTTAAACACTCAGCTGATTAAAAGGCAAATATTGCTTGTTTGAAATTCAGGCTTTGCTCATTACCCCGCGCCCCGGTGGCCCTCTGAGCCACATTCGCCCTGGTGGGG
>VOPJ01002124.1:0-13219 GCA_014673585.1 Semibalanus balanoides
GAATGTCCCATTGTTTTGGTTTGCTTCTGTTGTCGATGGCTGACTGTGTCTGCGGAGATGCGGTCGAGGGAATACGAATCGGGTGTTGTTTGTGCGAGCTAGCGTGTGCTGTCTTGTCTTGTTTTTACTGTTTTGACTTCTGTTTGTGTCATGTTTTGTTGCGATTGTGAAACTGTTACCTACTTATGTGAATGCATTAGTAATGTCAGATCGATGGTTTGATAATTGGCATGTTTGTGTGAAGTCAGTCAAGGGTGCTTCGTTTCATGACGTACCTAACTACCTACTCGCGTCTTTGTCGCGAGAATCCGTGTGAGACTAACTTAAGAAACAAACGGTAGATGGCAGAGCGCTCGTTTCGACAAATGACAGTGTACGTCTTCTTCCTTACGTCAGCATAGCCGGGTGCTTGAACAATTCAGGAAATCTCTATCGTGCCTGTTTCAAAGCGGGGCTCAATCGCGCTTTTGGATGTTTTCCTGTTCGTTCAGACTTGCATTTGTGTGAACTCCAGAGCTCTTCCTGAGCCCAAAACTATTCCTGTCCACCTGCGATCTTAGCTGATACATAACACCACACCATCTTACCAATCACAACACTAACTCCCCGTTCTCTCGCCAAGTGGCAGTGCGGTCACGACACCACACCATCTCATCCCTCACAACACTAACTCTGCGTTCTCTCGCCAGGTGGCAGTGCGGTCGCAGGGCCAGGCGGCCAGCCTCCAGACCCGCTCAATGGTCTCGGCGGCGAACGAGGAGCTCCGGACGCGAGCTCCGCCTCGCTCCTGCCCTCCCCTGGAAGTGACGCGCGAATACACGACAGTTGCACCAGCATTTCTCGTCGCGATCCCGTCGGCCACCAGCCCCTCCCCCGCAGCTTCGTCAGCGGGGGCGGGGGCGGCGCTGGCGGCCAGGTCGACGCCTGATCTCCGGCTGCCCTCGCGGATACCACAGCCGCTCTCGCTGAGGAGAAGGCCGGAGACGGCGACGGAGAAGGGTAGAGGAACGGAGGAGAGGGGTAGAGGAGGAGGAGAGGAGAGAGCGAGAGGAGCGGAGGGGAGAGTGCCGGAGCGGACGCGGAAGACAGAGACGCGCGTGGCTCAGCTCAGTCGGGAGACGCAGACCGACCCGCCCCCGCCCACAGCGGGCGCGGCGGCGGGTCGGGCGGCGGCCCCCGACCGGGCACGAGTGGCCGGGATTCTGCGGGAGATGGATCCTCTGCGGCTGCAGGGGCAGCTCATCAGGATGCTGGTGGAAGCCGAGGTAGGTGGCGCGCGGCAGAGACGCGTGTGTCAGCGATGTGAGGAGAATCAGCTACTGTGCACAGGAAGAACGGCGTATGTCACGGTGTTGGGCAGTTGGCATGCGTGGTTCTTTATTTGCACGGCAGATTATGTACGCCAAGTTTTTGAATGTCTGTGATACATCCGTGTGTGTTAATGTTCGTTAATCTTATTCGTAACGGCACGTAATGTATTCGTTCATGTTGTTATTCAGTTTCGTTAATCACGTAAATATTCGCGTAATTATCAGGCGCATTCGCCAATAAAGTATATGCAGTGCATTGCAACCTGGAGGTCGACGCTCAGCTATATTTACACCTGCTCCTCAATGCTATCAGATGTGACTTCTGCTTCTTTTCATTGTCACTGTTATTCTGAAAGTGTGAGTATGTTTTGTGTATTGTGCACTCCTGGTGATCTAGTCCACCCAATGAGATCAGCTATATGTATCCCATATCTGACGTCATTGTCTCTACCTGCCTGCATGTGTCTGCTGCCTGCTTGTGTCTGTCTCCTCATCTATGTCTCCCTGTCTTTGTCTCCCCGACTATGCCTATGTCTCGCCTACTGCCCTGACCCCTCTAACCCGACCCCTCTGACCTGACCCCTCTGACCTGACCCTCTGACCTAACCCTCTGACCTAACCCTCTGACCTAACCCTCTGACCTGACCCCTCTGACCTGACCTCGTTCCCCCAGGTGCTACGTAGTCAGCTGTCTGCGCTGGGTCGTGACCAGGGGTCGGGTCAGACCCGGGTCACGGTGACCACCCGTCCGCAGCAGCCGACGCCCGGTCTCGCCACTCACCTCCCCTCCACCACCTCCGTCCGCGCCGCCACCCTCGAGCCACCT
The DNA here is from genome assembly GCA_014673585.1 of Semibalanus balanoides. Classification (NCBI taxonomy): domain Eukaryota; kingdom Metazoa; phylum Arthropoda; class Thecostraca; order Balanomorpha; family Balanidae; genus Semibalanus; species Semibalanus balanoides. The sequence goes on from VOPJ01002124.1 coordinate 2,137, forward strand.
CCACCCACTGACTTGGCTGACGCTACAGAGGGAGAACGAGGATCTCCGGCTGCAGGTGAGGGCAGCACGGGGCGGACAGGGGAGGAGGAGAGGCAATTGACAGGGGAGGGCAGAGGGGCGCCCCTGTCGGGGGCGGATAGGGGAGGTGGAGAATCAATTGTTTCAGAATCAACTGACAGGGGAGGACAAGGTCAGGGGAGGACAGAGGGCGCCCCCTGTTGAGGGTGGATAGGGGGAGGTGGGAGGTGGCTGATGGACCATGGTTAGGACGAGAACTGAGGCAGGAGCTTTGAAAGTAGTGGTATATATTAGTGTTTGTGTTGAGATATCGCAGTAAAGGTACTGGACTCCCTGGACGTTATGACGATGTGGACGTTGTGGACGTTATGGACAGTATGAACGTTGTGGACTTCGTGACGTTGTGAACGTTGTAAACGTGAATTGTGCAGACGTTGTTAACGTTGGTGGCTTTTGTGGACGTCGTGAACGTTGTGGAACGTTCTGGACCGCTGTGGACCGTCTGACATTCTTGGACGTTTTGACGGTTTAGGACTTTTGGACGCTACCGGACGTTATGGACGGATGGAACTCAAGTGTGCTGCATCATATTGTGGTAAGCGAATGACCATCTCGGTAGCTGGGAATTGTGCAAGCCTGACAGACCGGTCATTATAGCTCGAGAATAATGGAGGAACGTTTCTGCTCGGCGCCGCAGAGCGTGCGCTGCATATTTTGCCACACATGACTCGTCAGGAAATGCATGTGTCCGCGCACCGCTGCGAAACATTTTACCTGTTGACCCCATGACAAGCGAATATATGTGACATTTCTCTCCCCTGGACGCCGAATCTGCCGTGCAAAAAAATCACGTATGTCACGGTTGTTGATGATTGACATACATGTTGTTTTTTTCCTTTGCACGACATTAATAACCCTTGGTAGTTGTGGCACCCGCAAGCTCCAATCGTCTGTGTCATCTCCCTGCCCTCTAACTAGGGCAGTGGGAAAATAACCAAGAAGTTGTTGCGCCCTAAAACCCCAATCAACAAACAAACCCTCTAACCAGCACTCTCTCCCTCTCCCTCTCTAACCAGCACTCTCTCCACAGCACTCTCTCCCTCTCTCTAACCTCCTCCCTCTCTAACCAGCACTCTCTCCCTCTCTCTAACCTCCTCCCTCTCTCTAACCTCCTCCCTCCCTCTCTCCACAGCACTCCCTCCCTCTCTCTAACCCTCCTATCCCTCATCTCTCTAAACCTCCTCCCTCCCTCTCTCCCACAGCATCTCTCCCCTCTACTCTAACTCCTCCCTCTCTCTAACCTCCTCCCCTCCCTCTCACTCCACAGCCACTCTCTCCCAACTCTCTTATATCCTATCACATCCCTCTGTCTCTAACCACCTCCCTCCCTCTCTCCCACAGCACTCTCGTCCTCTCGTCTCTAACCTCCTCCCTCTCATAAAAACATCCCTCCCTCTCTCCACAGCACTGCTCTCCCTCTCTCTAAACCTCCTCCGCTCCCGCTCTCCACAGCACTCTTCTCCTCTCTCTAACCTCCTCCCTCCCTCTCTCCACAGCACTCTCTCCCTCTCTCTAACCTCCTCCCTCTCTCTAACCACCTCCCTCTCTCTCTCCACAGCTATATGAGCGTCAGATCGAGCTGGAAGGCACCCGGGCCCGGCTTCGTCAGCTGGAGACCTCCTCCGCCGGCTCTGCCCTCACACCACCCCGGGCCCGGACCGGCGGGCGGCCCACTAGTCTGTCCGGCTCCCCACATGACCGGAGTCTCGGTCACAGCAGTATACCGGTGCTGGTGAGGTCAGCGAGTCCGGCCAGAAAGGGCAGGAGGCTGAGTGCCGGTCAGGCGCTCGGTGGAGGCTCCGGAGTCGGTGGTGGAGTTAATGGAGGAGTTAGTGGTGGAGTTAATGGAGGAGTCAGTGGTGGAGTCAGTGGTGGAGTCAGAGAAGGATTCAACGGAGACGGAGGGCCGCGGAGTGAGACGCTGAGTCGCCTCGCCTCGGAGTCCCGCGCCGACATCTCGGCGAGGAGTGATGTTCGAGGGTGGCAGAGCAGGGCGGCGGCGTGGCAGAGTCCGGTGCGGCCCGCTGGTCAGCCCGGTGACGGCTCAGCTCGTGGTGGAGGCGGGCAGAGTGCGGCGGTCGGCAGACGCCTGGCGGAGGGGGAGACGAGGGAGGTGGATCTGGCCACTGTGCGCGCCATGAGGCAACTCAGTGGGTCACTGCGCAGGTCAACGCCTAATCTGAGCGGTAGTCATACCAGCCAGACGAACCAGACGAACCAGACGAACCTGACGTTCCAGACGAACAGCCAAACGAACCAGACGAGCCAAACAAACAGCCAAACCAGCCAGGCCCACCAGGCTAGCACGACGACCAACCAAAACAACCAGACAGCGAACAAGACTGGCCAGAGCACCCTGCCCATCCAGCCTAGCCAGGGCATCTCAGCTTTCCCCTCCAGCGTCGCCAGTCTCTCGCAGCAAGACCCGAAGACAAAGGTACGCGCGCGCGCCCTGTGGGAGCACTGGCTTCGCACGGAGGGGCGCTCTAACCCTGCGTGAGCGCGCGCGGCCCCGCCCCGCCCATCACTGACTGTCTTACTAGCAGCCTGTAAGTGTGGCCTCTGTGGCGATCTGCATGCACTGACACGCACTCGTGGGACGCCGGAGCACGGTCTGTTTGTGGGGAGGTGGTGGCGGAGGGTGCGTTCGGAGTGGGAGATGTCTTTCTCGGCTGTCTCTGTGGGGAGTAGTGAGGGTTCGTGAGGGCCTTCGGGGAGTTTTTAGAGGGTTGATGAGTGTTCTGTGGTGGTGTTGTCTAGCTGAGTGGGAGCACGACTGGTTGAGTGGCGGCCATTTTGGTTATTCTTTCAAAAGCTTGCGTCACGTCACGTGTCCACAGCAGTGCAGGCATTGTCCCAAAATGTGTCGATTTGGGTGGGAAATAACACCCAACTGTGAATATTTTTCCCACTCCCATTTATTCATTTTAAAGGACATACATTTTTCTTTTTTTTTCCTCGTTTGTTGTTTATTAGACTGCTTGTTGCTTTCTTTTATTCTATTTTTTTTTTTTTTTTTTGTTTTTTTTTTTTTTTTTGTTTTTGTATGTTCTTTGTTCTTTAGTTCTGCTTTGTCTTTCGTATTTTTTTTCAGTTTTTTTTTCTGTATTCGTATTTTTACTTTTGTGTTTTTTTGTTCTTTTTATTTCAATTATTATTTTTTTTTTAATTTTTTTTTTTTATTTTTTATTTTTTTTATTCTATTTTTTTTTTTTTTTTTAACAATTTTATTGTTTATTTTTTTTGTTTTTGGTTATTATTTTTTTTTGTTATTTTTTTTCTTTTTTTTTTTTCTTTTTTTTTTTTTTTTTGTTTTTTTTAATTTATTGTTTTTTTTTTTTTAATTTTTTTTTGTTTTCTTTTTTTCCTTTTTACTTTTATTAATGTAGTTTTTGTATTTTTTTTTTTCTCCTTTTTGTTTCTTATGATTTTATTTTGTTTTTTTTTCGTTGTCACCTCCAAAATCTGAATTTGTATTAACTGTCTGATATAGAATAAATTATGTACTAAACAACATGATTCAATGAACATACACTGCTTTATATTCAAAACAGTTTCAATATGTACATTTTCTGACATAATTTCCACTCTCATGGTCTTTTTGGGCTCAAATTTTCCACTCTGACACCCAAGCCAAAATGGAATCTTGGGACATTGAGTGCAGGCGTCATAAAGCCACAAGCCATGTCACCACGTGATGCTTCAATCCCACTTCGGAATGCTCGACTTAATGTGTGACCTTTGGCGTGGATAATCTGGGCTGCTTTGTGATAATGCATGGACGAACTCTTCTCCTTTGCATGGAACGCTATTTTTATGGATTTTAACGCCCTTATTTCGCCATCAACTGATGTGTGTATGTGTGTTCTGTGTGCTGTTAATGTAGAGGCTAGTGCTACCCATGTCCGACAGAACTGATAAAACTGCAACTATTTGTTTTAAAAAGTTCAAATTATCTCAAGTATGAATTGTCCACGAATCTCAAACAGCGAACGTCTGATACTAAATGCGAATTCCCGGCTACCTTGCCGACCAATACTTACATTTGCTGTTAAATGTCGCCCTGTTGTTCTTCACCACTCTTCTTCTTAGCTCGACTCGAAGTTTTCTCAACTATTCCCTCAGCGACTGACATTTTCTCAGCTCTGTCGGGCTAGGGTAATGCTCAACAGAACTGCATTCCCCCACGCCACTCGCATGTTCGCCTGGCTACTGTCTCCAAATGACGTCATTGGAAGAGACTTCAACAGACTGCATCAGTGTGGCCAAATTCATAGAGGGGATTGGATGACAAAATTATGCAGTGTTCCCAGATGAGATGTCATGAAATGTGGGGTGTCCTAGCTAAGAAGACGTGAAAATTCTAGCATAACTGTCATGTTTTTAGACCAAGACGCCTCCTACATCTCCAGATATGTGATCAAACAAGCCATTCTGGCATCCTTCATTCCCCCTAAATCTGTGAATTTGTCAACACTGGACTGCATCGCCCCTCGCCGCTCGCATGTTCGCCTGGCTGCTGTCTCTCCCCCAATGACGTCATAGAAGTGAGTTCAGCTGAACTGTAGCCCGCATTCTGTCTGTGTTTCCACACCACGACAGGAGAAGCTGGATTGAAGGCGCGCACCTGGGTGGCAGCCGGCGGACGGGTAGACGGCCATCACGAAGGTCTGTGTGCGGGAGTGTGTCTGTCTGTCTGTCTCTGTCTGTCTCTGTCTGTCTCTGTCTCTGTCTCTGTCTGTCTGTCTGTCTGTCTCTGTCTCTGTCTGTCTGTCTCTGTCTGTCTCTGTCTGCCTGTCTGTCTGTCTGTCTCTGTCTGTTCTGTCCTGTCCCTGTCTGTCTCTGTCTGTCTCTGTCGGTCTCTGTCTGGTCCTGGTCTGTCCTGTCTGTCTCTGTCCTGTCTCTGCCTGGTCCTGGTCGTCTCTGTCTGTCTCTGTCTTCTCTGCTGTCTCTGCTTCTCTGTCTGTCTAGTCGATCTCTGTCGTCTGTCTGCGTCTTGTCTGCCTGTCCCCCCCTGTCCTGTCTGATAAGTCTGTCTGTCTGCTCTGTCTGTCTGTTCTGTCCTGTCCTGTCTTCTGTCTGTCTGTCGTCTGTCTGTCTGTTGTCTGTCTGTCTGTCTGTCTGTCTGCTGTCTGTATGCTGCCTGTCTGTCTTGTCTGTTGTCTGTCTGTCTGGTCCGTCTTCTGTCTGTCCTGTCCTGCTGGTTGTCTGTCTAGTCTCATGCTGTCGTGTCGTTCCTGTTCTGTGCGTCTGCTGTCCTGTCTGTCTGTTCTGTCTGTCTGTCCTGTACGTCTTTCTGGTCCGCTCTTGTCTCATTTAGGTGGAATGAGTAATGCTGTTATTCTGTGTCACTTGCGTGAAGAGTCGGGGAGTTCTTGCTCTTTTCCCTGTGTGGGCTGTGCTTCGCTCATCTCCTTCGTTAATATAATAAATCAGTGGCACTATCTACGATTGGGCTGTTATTGTCCGTGGTCTCTTGTCTCCCTTTCAAGGGAAGGTGGTATTTGCAGTGTCTTGTCTCTCTGTATGTGCGTGCCGTGTGGTAGGAACTTAGCGTTGCGATGCCTGTTTAGGGCCCGCTAAGAACTTATAAAATGTGCCATTCAACTAGGGCGGAGTTTTGGAGGCAATGTGTGTCCCTTACCCTTCACATCCAGCTGTTTAGGGTTTGATAATTGTGACGTTTGTAAGGAACTCCGGGCTGTCTGGATGTGTTACTACAGATTGTTTCTGGTGTGGTTCGGTGATCTGTCCGTTTCGTCTGAGTGGTCTGCTCCTGGTTATCGTGTGCTTGTTTTGTACCGTCAGTTTTGTCTGGCGTTGTTTATCTGTCCCGTATATGTGTGTGTCCGTAGTTATTGTAGGTTATAGAGCTTCGATGCTTGTGAATCGTCTCATCTCGGTCCACCCAAGTTCATTAGAGGTTCACCCGTCGTCTGGCATCTTGAGAAGGGCTTAAATGTTTTCGCCGGGAAGATACTTAAATCGGACGATCCATATGGATCCAGACAACTATGTTGGTGTTATGAACTGTATGCACGTGGTTTACCTTTACGCTTAACCTATCCACTGCCCGTCGTGCATGTTTTTGTTGCAATGCTGCATGCTGCATGACGTCAAATGCTTTGCACACCTTGCATTTTCTGTGCTTCTTGTGTGTACCTTATCTCTAGATTCTCTCACACTTGCGTTGATGCTGGCTCAGTAACATTGTATCTGTCCTTCTTCAAGCCCTCGCACACCGTATAAGGTTAAACGTGGCAATATCCTATCATGATCAGTCCGTTTGCTGTTGAGACGTCAACTACGATCTTTCACATCGTCATCGCTTTGTTGGGCCAGTGTGTGTAGCATAATCCATCCGCTTAGTAGTGCTTAATATATTCTCATCTCTCTCATACTGATACTAATAGTCTATGTGTATGAGACAATAATATTTCATCTCGCCCGATAGTAGTGCGCTCTATCTGTACCTACATGTCTCGCTCCCAACTGATTCGGCGTTTCCTCAGTGTCCTATCAGGAAAACCTTCCCGTAATTCGCACCTCTAACCTACACACCTAAATAACTCTGCATACCTTTACCATCCTGGCACGGTGACGTTCAGATGTATGTCTGCCGAATGGCCTTCTTCTCTGTTGTCACGGATAGGGGCGGTCTCCTCCGCAGCCGAGTGTGTTTCCAGCTGTCCTGTTCCTTCATGTGGTTCCTCCTGTGGTTCCTCTGCTGGGTTTCTCCCTGTTGGTTTCCTCCTGTGTGTCCTACCCGTTGTTCCTCCCCTGGTTCTCCTGTGTTCCTCCTGTGTTCTCCTTGGTCCTCCGTGTCTCTCTGTGGTTCCTGCCTGTGGTTTCCTCCCGTGGTTCCCCTGTGTTCCCCTGTGGTTCTCCCTGGTCCTCCTGTGTTCCTCTGTGGTTCCTCCCGTGGTTCCTTCCGTGGTTCCGCCCTGAAGGAGTTGCAACGCCTCTAAGCCCAAAACATCATCAGCACCAGCCTCCCTTGGTACTTTGCCAACCATCTGCCCCAAGCGCCGGTGCTGTAACTAGAGTACGGGTTGCACCCGTTCCATTGTCCTTACCGGCCTGCCCTTCCACGTAGTCCGCTCCAACTGCTTCTGGTGCTATAGCACTCGACAGTCAACCGTCAATCGTCATCCCGCCTTCCGAGTTCCGACTTCTGGCTGTGTGCCATCTTATGATCACTCTATGGGCCTGTTCCCGTGGCGCCTCTAACCTCCTCTAATCTCATCAAAGCTGCTCAAACTGCAACTGCTCGGTGTTGTTTGATGCGACTGGAGCGCGTTTGAGCAGCTTTGAGGAAGTTGGGGTTAGAGGTGCGACGGGAACAGGCCCTATATGGCACATCTTCACTCCTCATTACTCCGTTTCTCGCACAATTATCTAACGCCGTATTACTACCCTTCTTACTGTAAAGTATGCTTAGAGTATGCTTGTGGGAGCCATGTGACCTTAGCTGTCCGATGGGCGCCAATAGCCTGTAGCTGCGGCGCCCTTAAACCCAAATCATCGTCATCCATCACCATGTAGCTGTCGGAGGCCGCTAAGACACCAATATATTATTTATTTATTTGCATAATCGCCGACGGGATAAACCATTAATGGGCGAAGTCACATAGATAAAACAACATCATTATCATCTCCCCCGTCTGCTTGCCCCCACCACGTCACTGACGTCAGTTCATACCACGTCTCTGACATCAGTTCGTTCCTCCAGCAGGCTGACTGGCGCTGCAGCTTCCCCACCATCAACTCCACCGTCGACTCGCCGTCATCATCACCATCATCGTCCAAAGTCCCTCCCGGACAGAGTCAGGCGGTCAGTCAGACTCTGACCACTCTCTCCACGCCCGGCGGCGGCGGCGGCGGAGGTAGCGGAGGAACGGAGACGCTTGCCCGCACGGCCGCCGACATCCGCGCCCTCCGCAGAGACATGGAACTCCGACTGCGCGCCGCCCGCTCCGACTCCGCCGCTAACGCCGCCGGCGAGAGCGTCGACGACGTTGACGAGCTTGCCGTCGAAGCTGCCGAAGTCTCCGGCCTGGGCGCCGCACGCATCGACGCCGCGTTGGATGGCGGAACAGAAGAGGAGTCGGAGTCGACAGCGTCGGAGACAACGCCGAGGAGTCGGGAGGACGTGTCGACGGAAGGGAGACGCGGCGGTCTCCTGGAGAGGCTGGGCGCGCTGGACGCCGCGCCGCCCCCGCCCCCGCCCGGCCCGGCGGCGGTGGCGGTGCCGGCGGTGCCGGTGGACTCCCGGTTCGGGTACCGCCACACGGGCGGGTCGCGACCGGACCCCGCCCTCATGGCTCCCAGCCAGGGACTGATCCATCAGATTCTGAGCGCGCACGCCGCCACGCCGAGTAGCACTCGCTCTGCTGCCTCGCCGTCTGCTGGGGACCCGAAGACTACTGGTGGCCGTAGTGGCTCCAGTGTCTCTGTGGGGCCCAGTGGGACCGTGGGGACCGTGGGGACCACGGGGTCCACGGGGTCCACGGGGTCCACGGGACCAGTGGGGCCCGGTGGGACCACGGGGCCTGCGGGTCCCACCGGCCGCCAGCGACTGCAGAAGAGTGCCAGCTTGACGCCAAGTGGAGATCGGAGACAGATTCCGGTTCACCAGCGGCTTACCCGCTCAGCTACCCTGCGGGAGGGCTCCGTCAGCGGCGGCGGCGGCGGGGGCGGAGAGGTGTCGCCCAGGCCCCCGCCACCGAAGGAGAGCGGCAACGCCAGAGTTGGCCGGTATATCCGTAGCCTACTGCAGAGGATTTCCGAGGTGCCCGACCAGTGATCAGTGATCAATGATCAATGATCAGTGATCGATCGATCAGTAGGAGGTAACAGAGATGGTGTCGATATTCTCAGAGGTTGGAACAGTGACGTCAGTGGGAAGAGTGGAGGTGACGTCAGTGATGTTACTGATGGCGGCTGTCAGGCGGCGCTGATGTGCTGGTGATGGGGAGATGACGTGGGCGGTGTGGAGGAGTGACGTCAAGGGAGGAGTGTCGCCCGTTTCACTGTCGCGATTATTCACATCTGTTGTGTCGCTCGAGTGACGTCATTTGCTGATGTTGTGACGTCACCAGAACCCAATTACGGAGTCATGTTGTAGCGTCAGTGGTGCCGTGGGCTGACGTCGGTCGCGTGACGGTCATACTTGTGACGTCATGCTGTCCGTGACGTCACCAGGCGCGTCCCGATCAGCACCCGTGCCGCCCGCCCGCTAGAGATATTTGTTCAGCTGTGATACGTGGCCACCGGCACATTCCGCTAGTATTGAGCCGCCATGTCGCTAGTTCGGTCCGCAGCGCCACTGAGTGGCGTATTACCTTTCTGTCTCCGGCGGTTGAACGGCCTCGCTGCGTCTCGCGCCGACTGCAATGTTGTTCCTGTGACGCGCGCTCGATGTGCAGCTCCGTGCTGGAGAATTCCGCGAGAGCTGGAGACTTTTGAGCACTTGCCGCCAGATCTGGGGATTTTACGGCGGTTTGTGGCCGGATGCCGGCCGTCTGGTGGAATTGTGATAGTTCTCCGGGCTGAATGTGTCCGCGGAGTGGCGGGTCTTCGTTTTATGCATGTATCTATGTATGATATTTACAAGTGTGTGGTTGGTGCCTTACAAAATATATGGTTGCCTTGTTCCCACCTGTGTTGCTGTGGCGACAGCCGTGGATCTCATCATTCTCGTACCGTTGATGATCTCATCAACTATCAACTCTATGAAGGATGTACAGTCGGTCTATTATGTATCTTCCCCTTTTTAGTATCTATAACTCATTTTATTTCACTTCTGTAAACGTGAAGGACTGATACAAGGGATCATGTGGTACTTACCTAGGTAGGTACCATATGTTCCCTTAAATAAGTCCTTCTTGGACACATAATTGCAATTAGACGAGTTTTAGAAACTAAAACAGGAAGATACATCAATAGACCGACTGTACCTAAGAGCTCTTTTGTAAAGTCAGTGCGATCCGAATGTCATATTTTGAATGGACATACGAGATTAGGACCTGCGCTAAGCAGAAGTATGTTGCGTCGGCTCTGACGTCACCTTCCGGCCTCGAGCGATGCCAGGTGATCGGTCAAATTTAGGGCGTGTTCTGACCGTCAATGATTCCCGCGGGATTCCAGGGAATCATATCGGTCGTAGTCAATAGTCATATATCGGCCAGGGGGTCGAAGACCGCGAGAAGCGTGGTCTTTCGAGAGTTTAGAACACTTCCGAGGATTCTCTGGGGGCACCAGGGCCCTTTCTGAGACCAGAGGGCCCTTGGAGATACAACAGAGCCCCGTACATGTCAGAGGGGCCCCTGACAAAGCCAAAAGGGCCCCTGAGCGAGTCAGAGGGCCCCTGAAAACGTTGAATGAGCACCTAGCCCCCTGGGAAGTTCAGAGGCCCCTGAGCATGTCGGCAAGGCGACAAAGCAGCCAGTGCAGTCCCTGGCTAGCTCAGAAGGGTCCTGCTCAGTGTCCTAAGATTGCTTTAGAGCCAAGGTGCAGAGTGGAAAATTCAGACTGAAAATCAGGAAAAGGAAAATGGAAGCGGAAAATTTTACCTAACAAAAGTTTTTTCTCAAGAATTTACACATCTCTATTAAACAAAACTTGATCAATTTTCTGGCTTTTTTCATATTACAATAAATGAGTGAAAATAATCTCAAAAGTGATAAAGAGTGGAAAAATCCTTCAAATTGGGCAAAAAGAGTGGATTTTTGTTATTGTAGGGTGTCGCTATACAGGGGCGTCGCCGACGGAGGGTGGGTTGATCCCTCACTTTTTATGGCGATCGACTACCACCCCACACACTTTTATGGCCGAAGCTGATTCCAGTTTTTTATGTATGTATGTCCAATTAAGATTAAGACTTAAATATGCAAAATACGACGTGGAAATGGGCTCTGTCAGTTTTGAGCGCGCCAAGCCGGCAGGCTGAGGTGAGCGCGCCCAGCCGGCCCGGCGGCACAGCATGCCGCCCGTGTCGGGACCA
>VOPJ01002125.1:0-17603 GCA_014673585.1 Semibalanus balanoides
AAAGCCATGCGACACATGGTTTTTTAGCTGTTTTATACGTATAAATCGATAGTGATAATCATTGCACCATCTTAGCTCATTTGACCCGCGCGGCGTAGGGGGAGGGGGTAAATATTACCCCTTCCCGGATTTCAGCAATAACTTGAAAAATATAAAAGATAACAACGTCAAAGTTATAGTATCCTATTCAGCATCAATTTGACGTTTTCCTAAAAAATATAAAAATAATCAGAACTTTGGGAGATAATGACGTTTTGATGACGTCATGTCATGTCATTTTGGGCTGTAAAACGTTACATGTTTGATGCATCGCAGAAAACATAGCTTAAGCGCAAATTGCAAACTCAAAACTGTTAAAGGAGGGAAATTTAATCCTCTACAAAATGGCAATCTCGAATTTCCACAATTGTTGGTTTTCGAACCCCAAATAAAAATAAAAAATCCACCCAAAATTGACATTTTTCAAGGTCCTCAAATAACCTCAGTACGAGTATAAAAGAACCAAGTGTAGGAAAACCCAAACCCAATTTAAAAGTAAAATCATCATTTATCAGTGACTGATTGCTTTCCAAGCATAAGTAGCTAGTGACGTCATTTTTCAAAAGAGTTTATTTTTTATTTTTGACCTGATACAGATATATAAATGTCATCGCTATATTGATGTGACAAAACTGACCTAGGAACATGCATTGTGTATTCATATGATTTATTTTCTAGTTTTGACCTTAGATGACCTGATCTTGACCTTAAATGGGGTCAAGTTGTAAAAATGACTGTTGCTATCGATTTTTACGTGTACAATAACCCCTATAACATGTGTCACAATACTTTCGTTGACCTCTTGGTGAAAGCGACCTTTTGTGTCATGATCTTGACCTTGACTTCTGCATACAAATTCACTTTTACTAAATGCAGGATATATATTACACCTTTGAAAGCTTTATGTGCATTGATAGTCTTAATGAAATGATCCTAATTGAAAGAACGAACCATTAACTAAATTAACTCAAATTTTCCATATGAACTGATCGTGACGTAACATTTTACCTAACTTGACAAACTTCGGGTGTGCATTCGATTCGTTTCATTGAGAGCTTTCTATCACTGCATTGTGCGTCTCGCTGCGGTTATTAGTTCGGAAGATACGGGGGGGGGAAATTTACCCCCACCACTACGCCGCGCCTTCGGCTGGAGTCCCTACGCCGCGCGAGTTAATACACGCAAACACAACGGATATACCTACATTTTTTCGTCATTTCAGCGGTCAGCGGACACCCTCAATAATTCTCGGTGACGCCCCTGCGAGTTTGTATGCAATAAACGTGAATATTACTTACATGTGTATATGCTACGGAAAGTGGTGTTAGGTTTGTTTTAATGTGATTTTCACAATTTTTTTAATTTTTTTCCTCATTTTTCCGATTTTTTTTTCGCAAAAAAACAAACATTTGTTTTATCTGGAATGTCAAAAAGGTGAGAAGCCCAAATCCACAGAGATAAAATGGGGTTACCTTTTTGCAAAAAAAAAGTTGCCCCCCAAACCTTGCGGCTGGATCCGCCCCCGAAATACTGCATTCTGAAATTGCGTTTCCCCAAGATCCCAGTTTAGTAAGCATAGTTAGTGCATGGCCGAAGACTGTTTTCCCATTGACCATGTGCTTAACTGTAGCGGTGTATTAACCCGCGCCGGGCCGGTGCTCGGCGCCACCTTCCTCGGGCCGGGGGTGTTTCGACACCCCCCTTCTAAACGCGGCTCCTATGAGATTAGACATAACCAAAAATACGTTAGAGCTTCGTCAAAAGGGATTTGTAACTATTGTCGGCCTGAAAATTTTCTCAGTTCAATATTAAAGCGTCACCAGAGTCAATCAAAGGTCAAATTTCCTCAAATTTCCAGATTTGGACATAGCTCCAGATAATCCCCAAATATCTCGGAAACTATGATAGCTATGGTAGACAAGTAAAGAAGCATATATAGAATTTATGTGAATTTGCAATCCGCATCTATGTCCTTCTCAATTTGAGCTCAGACTTCAATAGTTAGCTCCAAGAGGTATCAGATGCAAAATGCAGCTTTTCTTTGTAAAATACTGTTTCCTGAATAGCATTTATTGCAAATGACACATAGAAATTTGAACACAGGTGTTCTGCTCGTCAAGACGCTTGAAACAATATATGATGACCTGCTAAGGTAACTTAAAATTGAACCTCAGGTCAAGTCATTTGTGACCCAGAATAGGTCATCGTCATTGGGCGACGCGGAAACGATACAAATCCATGGTTCCATCCGCCTCGTCTCTATCTTCATATACTCACGAAGTTATAGCCAAACATTGCGTCGACCTCAAATGACCTCAGATGACCTTGTAAGATCTTTTTAGACAAACAACGCACCTAGTCACACAATTAGCTAAAAAAACTTATTCTGAAAATAATTAGCCTAATCCAATGCATTCAAAATAAGAAGCATCTGTTTAACTCTCCCATTCACTAATAATCGGGGAGTCAGGAAATTGACCTGATCCTTAGATCACCGATACCGAAAATCCGGAATAATACCAAACTTTAGAATAGTCATACTCTATGAAACCCTCGTAAGTACGAAAACCAATGCCGCTAAATAACCTGTGGCTTTGTGAACCGCAAAACTTTTTTGGAGTGGGCTCACTTGACTCATGTGACTGACTGACATGACCTATTCCTCCCACACCCCAATGCGTATTGAAAGCTGGTACAACAAGATGGTGCGAACAGGTACTCGAAAATTTGGCGGCGCATCCGCGCGTTTTCCCCCTGATATACAGAAAAACATGAGGGGGGTGGTCTAAACACCCCCCGGCGGCGCGGTTAACTGGACGTGTTATACACACCAATAAAGTGAATAATAATCTGCTAAGCCTTAGGTAATGGCCCGTTCTAAAGAGCACAAGTACAATTTTCCCTCGAAGTTCAATCTCGGCGAGTCCATCTTTCGAGTCGAGAGTCACGTCTCCGGCAAATCACTAAAATCGTGTTTTGCACTCGGCTGAAAAATCAGTTTATGAACTCGCCTTCGGCTCGTTCATAAACTGAATCGTTAATGCCACTCATGCATCAAACTATAGTAATTACACTGCGCTACGCTGCATTCTGATCGAGCTGCGATGTCATGATTGCAGGGAATACGCAATGCCCTCGCTTCTCTTTAACCCCGAGCCAGCACTGCCATAAACATCGCGTGGCTGCGATTTCGCGCCGAAATTATCCTTGTGCATGCGCGGCATCAATTTTATCGTCGAAAATGCAAAGGAACCGCTTCTTCTTACCTCTTCAAGTCGTCTCCCTCTGCTGATCTCATCAGATTAAACCCGGCAGCTCGCTTCGACAATCTCATCTCATATGTAAACAGCGACGCCCGACCCTCGGCCGGTATTGCCCTGAGGCCATGATTCACTTGACTGCTGTTGACTGCCATTTGTCAGCAGTGAGTGCTCAATGTCCTGAAGTGTGGTCTGAGTGGTCTGAAGTGTGGTTGTAGGTCCGAAGGTGGTCCTGTAGTGGTCTGTAACCGGAGCGTATCTCAACACAGGGATCGGCGAAAGTATGAGTCATAGACGCTGAGGTTCGCGGTGGATCCCGTAGCGGTTGGACGAAAGGAACTCCGAACCGAAGATGAAGATGTCTAGTAATGCAATCCAATTAATGGTCTTGTTCCCGTAGCATATTCAGCTGTGTGTCAAATGTTTCATATAACTTCCCTTTTGCTCTATCCTGTACTGACTCCTTATAGTGAGCGCAGGCCTCCTTGCACTCGGACTTATGGATCGATGTCTAGTTCAGAACTCAGATAGGACCTAGTAGGATAACAGTGTAATGATGACAATGAGAAGATGCCACAATGTAAGTTTCAAATACTAACTACCAGCAATATTCCAAAAAAGAGAAATATAACAATCACATAATACAGTAAGCTAACGTTTGGTTACCAGTTTTGGTTAATGCTGTTAATGGGACATGGTAACAGCAAAATACTAACAAGCACGTATATACAGATGCCCTAGCATCAGACAATCTTAAATGATAAATATAAGACAGGATTTCAAGAAAACAAAAAAAAATAATGAACATTGTATACTACTGCCAATAGTTCCTCTAAAATTATTTTCAACTTGAAACACCTTTCTACCTTACTCTCTAGCTAAAACGTCTTTTATCCTGTGGCGTCATATCACGTGAAAAATCTGTAAAAACAACAGGTAAATAACGTATGGAACAGACCACAAAGAGATACACGAAATCAACACAATCATATCAACTTTTCCTCTTCACTTTTCTTCCTTTCATTAATATCTCTCACTTACATAACTTACATCTGTGCGAATTGCAACCGGAGCCAAGCAATACAAGCGGATAGGAACTGGTGTCGACCTCACAGCATGCTTGACGGCAGAGGTGACAGGACACGCACCGACAGGCCAGGCAGTGCCGCTGTATGGCCCCCAAAGATCAAGGATATGTCAGCCAGAACTTAACAAGACGTGGTGAACCACGGCAAAGCTACGCCAGGCCACCATGACACAAATAACCGCCACCACGCCATCTACTGGCTCACGCAGTAACTAGCGAAGGCAACGCACGCAGTAACAGTGGTCATCTAAGGTCATCAGCAATTATTTGCTAATAACTTTTGATAGAAAAGAGATAGACACGATCGGTTGACACCACTGTTTTTGTCTCGTCTGACCGCATCGACCCATATGCAACATGACCTACCCAGGTCACCAAATGACCTTTACCTGAGGTCAAATTTTGAAATTGATCTTGAAAGGTCACTATGTATATGTTTCAAAGCGCCTTGTCGAGACGAAAACGATTGGGTTAAAGTCATTGCTCTATCATTATTAGATAAAAAGTTGTTAAGGAAAACAAAATCTACCAAAAACTGCATTTTTGAACTTCGATGACCTCTTGAGCCTAAACTATTAATCTGAGCTCATTTTTGATTACACCTAATGCGTTTGCAAATTTAATTAGCATTCGATTGTTTCTTTTTCCGTTTATTCCTAGCTATCATAGTTCACGAGATAAACGGGGTTGTTCGAAGCGAAGTCCAAAAACTGTGAAATTTGACCTTTGATGACCTAAGGTGACTTTAATATTGACCTTAGCTAAAAATAGTCTCTATAACTTCGAATGTACATGATGAGAGCTTTCAAACGCTTTTTCTGCGTCTTTCTATCTCTTTTTGTTTTCGAGTTAGACGGAGGGTCATTTTGACCCCCCCCCCCACCATGGCGAAGTTGTCTCGGAGGCCCACCCGGGCGCGAGTTAATATTTAAACAATCTTACACATTTTATTAACAATCTGGTAGCAAACCTGCAAGACCTCGACCATGTGCTGTATTCCAAATTGGATAACAATATTCTATCGCATTTCAAACTGCAAACATCGATTGCACGAAATTTGACAGCCCAATTACTATCACATGTATGTGGGACTCCTTCAGGAATTTGACAACATTCATGAAATGACACCGTATTACAAAATAATACGACCGTCTTGTATGGGAATCCCATAACAAGCAAAGTCAAACACAGAACACATCCTTCCAACAGGAATCCCACAGGAATCCCACAGAAATCCCACATGACGCAAAAGTCCGACACACAAGACTCCCAGAGTCCAACACAGCTATCTGGGATATCGCACAGGAGTCTGTGGGTCTGAAAGGGGATTTCTCTGCTGTTAAAACCGACTGTTTCGTCACCCAACATTATTTTAGGAGGTTCAATTTCAGCCGGGGGGAGGGGTAATCATAAGAATGACGGGAGGGATCGCTACCACAGGGGGATCTGTGGGAATAACCGTAATCTGGGGTTGAGGTACTTCAGGCTCGTTCATGGCCACGACCGCCGAGCTGACCACTATAACAAAGCCGATAGCCATAGCAGCCAGGGCAGCCAGCGCGCCTGGTGGACCGAAAACAGTTAACTGACGGTCGATGTCGGAAAAACTTCTGCCGCTGGTGGGATTCGAACCCGGATCGCTCCTGCTCGTCACCACCACAGCGATGCACGTCAGGAGAGCGGCGATGTAGACGGCAGCAAGCTTCATCGCGGTCAGCAGTCTGTAATCAGTCGGTAAGCACCTGCTCAGCAGCCGTCAGCAGTGGTCAGCAGCAGTCAGCAGCAGTCAGCAGTGGTCAGCAGCGGTCAGCAGCCGGTCAGCAGTGGTCAGCAGCAGTCAGCAGTGGTCAGCAGCGGTCAGCAGCCGGTCAGCAGTGGTCAGCAGCGGTCAGCAGTGGTCAGCAGCGGTCAATATCGGTCAGCAGTGGTCAGCAGCGGTCAGCAGTGGTCAGCAGTGGTCAGCAGTGGTCAGCAGCGGTCAGCAGTGGTCAGCAGCAGTCAGCAATGGTCCTTAATGTCTCAGGAACAGGCTCTTCTTTCCGGGTAATGTGGCTGTTTCGCCCCACACACCCCACCCCACACACAGTGTGCCTCCGTCTGACCAGCTGGACGGTCTCTGGTGGGGGTGGCGGCGGGAGGGCCTCTTTTAACGTCAGCCACTGGCCAGCCCAAGTGGTAGTGACCCAGAAAGAAGCGCGTCTCCAGAACCTGTTCTCTCTATTTCTCGCGGGCGTGCGGCTGGCCAGTGACGGTCACCACACAGCCGTGGTCATGGCCCTCAGGCAGTAGGGAGGAAAAGCTCCACTCGCAGACTGCCGTTGGGAGGGGCTATTTTAAAGCCCCTCCCGTTATTCTGCAATATCCCTACTAACATCGGTATCGTCACCAAACTTTAAGCAACTTGTTCCAGATCAATTTGACACATTAAANAAATGACATTTAAAAAACGTCGATCTAAGATTTGCGTAATTTTTAACCCCTAAAACTCGACAATTTTTTTTTTCTCGATAAAAAATACATGGCGCACCCCTTCAGGCGCAAAAAGAGGCGCCCCCTGGGCCTGCAGCCCCCCCTCAATGAAAATCCTGGATCCGCCACTGCGTCATAGGTGTCGCCAGTCGCTTGCGCGTGTTTAGGAATAACAACCAGGGGCGCAGCCAGGGGGGGCATTTGGGCAAATCCCCCCGTCGCGGCTCAGAGGGGCCCATCTCGGGTCTGAAAGGGGCCCATCGTGGACTCGTGGGGCCCTCTGTCGGCCTGAGGGGACCTCTGCCGGTCTGAAGGGGCTCTCAGTCGGCTTGAGGGGGCCCTCAGTCGACCTGAGGGGGCCCTTCGGTCGGCATGAAGGGCCCTCTCCCGGTCGCAAGTTAACAACTATGCAGATGCTACGGAAGGTGCACCGCCCGCCGCTGATTTGCCAATACGCTCTGCGGGCGATGTCAGAGCGGTGGCGCCTGCACTCTGCTCCTCAGTTCACGCGCCTTTTTGCGTAGGGAGCCTTCAACGCAGAGAACTTCTTCGTAGGAGTGCTCTACTGCTACAGCCAAGGCTATATATTATCCCTCGCCCTGGAAGGGGGGGGGTCATTTTGACCCCCCCTGAGGTTTTTCCGGAATAGCGGGAAATCGACGGTGCGCAGCGGCGCCAAATTTTGCATAGCTGTTTGAACATCAATTTCCCACACTTTGACAACAAATTTACTTCAGGTCAACCGAGGTCAGGTCATCAGGTCATTTAAGTGACCCTTGCTTCCAAAATGTTTGTGATCGTGCAAGAGCCACAGTTTTTGTTCGAAAGATTTGAAACTTGCAGGAATTTTCATCAGATTATAAGTACTACGGTATTTATCTGGATTTTTGTATCGGTGACCTAAGGTCAGGTCAATTTTCTGACCCCATCATAAGTGAATGGGAAAATATACAAATGCTTCCAATTCAGAAAATATGCGACTGATCAAGCTTATTCTTTCATAATATTTTTGGGGGGCTCGTTCTGGATGATCAAGGTGCAGTTGTTGCTCATTGATCTCTACAAGATCATTTGAGGTCATCTGAGGTCATCAGCATTTATTTGATAATAACTTTTGATAGAAAAGAGATAGAGAAGATCCGGTTGACACCCCTGTGTTTGTATCGTCGGCCGCATCGCTCATAATGACACACATGACTACCCAGGTCACCAAATGACCTTGGCTGAAGTACAAAATTCGAAATTTGACTGAAAGGTCACCATGTATATGTTATCAAAGGCTGTCGAGACGAACACGAATGGTGTTAGAAGTCATTGCTGCTATCATTATTAGATACAAACTATTATGGAAACAATCTACAAAAGAACTGCATTTTTTCGCCTTCGATGACCTCTGGAGCCTAACTATATGGCTGAGACTCAATTTGAGGAAGCACTCAGTGCGGATTGCAAATTTATTAGCTTATCGATTGCTTTTTCCGTTTGTTCCATAGATATCTAAGTATACCGAATATACGGGGTTCGTTTCGAACGAATCCAAAAACTGTGAATTTGACCTTTGATGACCTCTGTGACCGTAATATTTGTAGGCTAAAAATGGTCTCTGTAACTTCGAATGTACACGTTGAGAGCTTTCAAACGTTTTTTTCCGCGTCTTTTCTATCTCTTTTCGTTTTCGAGTCAGGGGGGGGGGTCATTTTGACCCCCTCCCCCCACCATGGCGAAGTTGTCTCGGAGGCCCACCCGGGCGCGGGTTATAACAACGCTATAGCTATAGGTACGTGTGGAAGATGGGTTGGTTGGAGTTGGAGATGGGTTGGAGACTGCAGCTTCTAGCCACCTGTATTATGAAGTAGTATCGATGCGCCTATATTATGAAATATTATCGATATGAGATGCGAAGTATTATGATTATCGATGTTCTTAATTCTTATGATAAAGTTGTCTTGCCTACCTAGTCTCAAGGACCCAGCGCCGCCCCTGCAGTGTATGCATAGCCGCTATTCAGAACCGCACGTTACGAGACTCTCATGGGAGCATGAGCGGCGGTATATTCCCTTTAACTGCTGTGCCGGCAAACCCGGCGGGACGCTTATTTTGGAACCAGTAGTACCTACGGTCCCCTGAAAATTTATGTTATTGTGATTTTTTTTCGAAAAAAATGTTGAAAATATGCCCCTCTAAAAATATAGTGGGTAAAATCTGATGATTTTTTAGTACGGCCACCTTGTGCCCCCCGACCGAAAATTGCCCCCTGAAGTGAATCCTGGGTACGCCACTGATTTCCACCCATTCCCATTCCATTGTGGGATTCCCACACTATTGGGGCTCTAATATTCATGGCATATGTCTGCAAACAGCTAAGGCAGTCGCCGAAGCTGGATCAGGGATGTTTGTTGTTGGATACTGCATCTTACAGATATCTTAAGGATCTTGGATCCTGCAGGTACATTTTGTCGTGCGATCCTGTGGATCTTGGATCCTGGAAAACATTTTGTCGTGGGATCCTGCAGGATCTGGAAAATATTTTGTCGTGAGATCCTGCGGGATCTTGAATCCTGCAGGATAATTTTGTCGTGAGACCCTATGGATCCTGGATCCTAGAAAGTCAGTTTGTCGTGGGATCTTGTGAAACTTGAATCCTCTTTTTGGCAATGGTCCATGTCTGGTGCATTAATCAATTATTTTATAGCATTTTTTATATTGTCTTAGTGATTCTTCTCTACCTGGTTCTTTTTTAAAATCCGATGTGGTCATTTTCGGCTGATTTATATAAGTTGTTTGGGGAGTGGCTGCCCACTCATGAATCCGCCTCTGGTCATGAATTTTCGCAAGGCCCTCCTGCAACACTCCGTGAATCGTGGATGCCCGTGGAGGGCTTCACTCGATGGTTCTAATCGGAAAATATCAAACGTGCGGTGCGGCCTATCTTGCAGAGAAAACGCGAAATATGTTACTTCCGTAAAGTAAGTGACTTAATCAGCGACTTATTCAGCGACGGATTCAGAAATGACCCAACACTTGGTCCAAGGTCAATACTGGCACGCAGACGACCTTCATTTTGCAATTCAAGGTTACCTTCGAGGTCAAAATCGAGGTCAAAGACCAGGAACGACGGGGTACAGCATAACGTCCCGAATTTGTTATAGAATCCTTTCCAAAATGGTCTTAAATGATAGCCAGGGTCAATAACTAACGTCTGTGATCCTAACTTTAATTTTGACCATTGACCATGGAGGTCAAGAGCGAGGTCAAACGACAAAAAAAGACCAGGTACAGCATAACGTCCCGAATTTATTGTTAAATCCTTTCCAAAATGGTCTCAAAAGTCAAATGAAGGCCAGGGTCAATATCTAACGTCCGTGACCCTAACCCAAATTTCGACCTTTGACCTTGGAGGTCAAAATCAAAGTCAAACGATGGGGTGAAGCAAAACACCCGAAATTGTTTTCGGATCCTTTCATCTAAAGTCTCAAATGATAGCCAAAGTCAATATCTAACGTCCGTGACCCAAACCTCAATTTTGCCCTTTGAGCTTGGAGGTCAAAATTGGGGTCAAACGACGGGGTACAGCATAACGTCCCGAAATTATAGTAGAATCCTTTCCAAAATGGTCTCAACTGAAAGCCAGAGACAATATCTAACGTTCGTGCTACTAACCTCAATTTTAATATTTGACCTTGGAGGTTAATATCGAGGTCAAACGACAAAAAACGACCGGGTTCAGCATAACATCCCGATTTTTTGTTAATTCCTTTCCAAAAAGGTCTCAAATGGTAGCCAGGGTCAATATTTAACGTCCGTGATCCTGACCTCAATTTTGACCTTTGACCTTGGAGGTTAAAATCGAAGTCAAACGACAAAAAACGACCGGGTACAGGATAACGTTCCGAATTTATTATTGAATCCTTTCCAAAATGATCTCAAGTGTAAGCCATCGTCAATATCTAACGTCCGTAACCCTGACCTAAATTTCGACCTTTGACCTTGGAGGTCAAAATCGAAGTCAAACGATAGGGTAGAGCAAAACAACCCCAAAATAATTGTCGGATCCTTTCATATATGGTATCAAATGATAGCCAGGGTCAATATCTAACGTCCGTGACCCAAACCTCAATTTTGACATTGGAGGTCAAAATCGAGGTCAAATGACGGACTACAGCATAACGTACCGAAATTATTGCTGGATCCTTTCCAAAATGGTCTCAAATGCTAGCCAGGGTCAGTATCTAACGTTGGTGACCCTAAAAACAATCTAACCTATGACCTTGGAGGTCAAAATCGAGGTCAAACGACAAAAAACGACCGGGTACAGCATTACGTCCCAAATTCATTTTCGAATCCTTTCCTAAATTGTCTTCAATGATAGCCAGGGTCAACATCTAACGTCCGTGACCCTAACCTCAATTTTGACTTTTGACCTTGGAGGTCAAAATCATAGTCAAACGACAAAAAACGACCGGTTACAGCATAACTTCCCGAATTTATTGTTAGATTCTTTCCAATATGATCTCAAATGATAAACAGGGTCAATATCTGAGGTCCGTGACCCTTACCTAAATTTCTATCTTTGACTTTAGAGGTCAAAATCGAAGTCAAACGATGAGGTAGAGCAAACAATCCGGAAAATTGGTGTCGGATTCTATCATATATGGCCTCAAATGATAGCCATGGCCCATATCCATTTGGAAAGGATTTTACCCCCATTTGAAAAGGATTCGACAATAAATTCGGGACATTATGCTGTACCCGATCGTTTTTTGTCGTTTGACCTCGATTTTGACCTCCAAGTCAAGGGTCAAAATTGAGGTTAGTGTCATGGACGTTAGATATATACTCTGGCTTTCATTTGAAACCATTTTGGAAAGGACCCGACTATAATTTCGGGACGTTATGCTGTACACCGTCGTTTGACCTCGATTTTGACCTCCAAGGTCGAAGTTCAAAATTAAGGTTTGGGTCACGGACGTTAGATATTGACCCTGGCTATCATTTGAGACCATTTTGGAAAGGTTTTGACGGTAAATTCGGAACGTTATGCTGTACCCGGTCGTTTTTTGTCGTTTGACCTCGATTTTGACCTCCAATGTCAAAGGTAAAAATTAAGGTTAGGATCACGGACGTTAGATATTGACCCTGGCTTTCATTTGAGACCATTTTGGAAAGGATCTGACAATAATTTCGAGACGTTATGCAGTACCCCATCGTTTGACCCCGATTTTGACCTCCAAGGTCAAAGATCAAAATTGATGTTTGGATAGGACGTTAGATATGGAGCCTGGCTATCATTTGAGGCCATTTTGGAAATGATCCGACAATAAATTCGGGACGTTATGCTGTACCCGGTCGTTTTATGTCGTTTTATGTCGTTTGACCTCGATTTTGACCTCCAAGGTCAAAACTCAAAATTGAGGTTAGGGTCACGGACGTTAGATATTGACCCTGGCTATCATTGGAGACCACTTTGGAATAGGATTCGACGAATTAATTTCGGACGTTATCTCCGTTGTCCCTGCCGGGTTCCTGGTCTTTTACCTCGATTTTGACCTTGAACTGCAAAATGAAGGTCATATTCGTGATCAGCCGAGCGTGCCAGTATTGACATAAGGCCAAGTTTTGGTCCATTTCTGAATCCGTCGCTGATTAAATTGCTGATTAAGTCGCTAACGTCACGGACGTAAATATGTTTTCACAAATACGGCACCAGTGTTGAAAGCTGAGAAGATGTATCTTTCCGAGATAATGATGAATGAAGACCTTTTTGTTTTACGAGGGTAAAATATAATTATCACGTATTAAATTATATTTTATTTTTTGAATTCTGAAGTGTTACAAAATTAACATTCATTATGAAAGACCACGTATAGGACTCCAGTTGTGTGTAAGCCGAAATCCACCGAAGAAAAATGGGGTGGCTAATCAAAATTGGTTTCGCCCACCACCACCAACTTTGAAATCTTTCCCGGGCCCTGAATAGAACACAGTCATTCTGGTTCATTTAGATTAATTATGATTAACATTATTTCTGGTTGACCGGAAACGTTCTCTGTAGCGATATTCAGGCGCAAAAGGAAACTGCGTGCTGGATGAGACTGCAAGTTGAAGCGGTGCAATGGCCACTGCGTATGGTGTCGCGGACGAGACGAGAGGTATGCACATTGCACACTGCACGTGCACAGCTTGTTTGTACGGGCGATGAGACTGCACAGTGCACAGTGTGTTTGTCCGGGCGATGAGACTGCTAGATTGAGCAACGCGAAACGAAAACATCCACCTCTGCCGGGCGGTCTACACGTCGCCACAGCCCCGCCAGCAGGCATTGCGCTGTAGGTGCCGAAGGCGAAGGGGGATCATGTTCCAGCGTTTTTCGCAACCTCACACACAAACCACAGGACTGGGCAACGACTGCGACAGGGAGGGGAGCATAGCTCACTCAGGAACGTAAGAAGAAGAACGTCACGAAAGTTGATAAAACTTTCCCCTTTGTAACATTTCTTAAACCCGCGCACTGCAGGGGGCTCGCGCCGAACACGAACTGCCGGGGGTTGATTTCCGCCGCCCCTGAGATCCCAAAAACTACGCTACGTAGCCTACGCTACGTAAAAACTACGCTACGTACAAACGGAAAACGGCGTTGGATAGCTTGCATCAAGTTCTATCTGAAATACAAGGTCATTTTCAGACGACGTCACAGGTGACGTCACTAGACATCACCACGCGTCACATGACGTCTATTTATGAGTGTCTTATTAAAACCGCTCATATCTCAATAACTAAGACAGCTAGCGACTACCGTAAAAAAGCAGGATAAATAAAATATTTTTGAATTACGTTCTTCTCAGATTTGACCTGAGGTCAATACTTGAGAGTCAGCAGAAACATTGATATTTCATAGAAAATCGCAAAATACTTTTCCAGCAATTTACAACACTTTGGACAGGAGCGTGGTAGAGACAACATTGTTTCAACATTGTGTGTACTTCATCGTTACAGGTCGAATGATATGCCGGGTGACCTTGATGGGTAATAATCAAAAGTTGACCTGACCTTAGTCAGGTCAACTTCAGGTCAGCGTCAAACTGTATATCATTTGAAGCGCCTCGACGAGCTGAACGAGAGTTATTTAACCTGTACAATTTGGCATATCCAGTATGACCCCGGTAAGTCAACTTCAAATTTGACTTCAGGTCAAGGTCATGTGTTGACCTAACAAGGTCAAGCTGCATACGGATCGAAGCGTCTTGACGAGAGAATCACATTGATACTATGAAGTGCTTCTATCTCTCCTCTGTATTGACAAAAAAGTGTATGTGACCGAACAAAATACCTGACCTCAGGTCACCAATATAAAAAAGTGCATTAACAGTTTAAAAGTTTTGATTGCCATATGCAATTCTTTAAGTTTTACATCAGTCGGTCAAACACTGTGGGGCACAACCGCAAATATTTTTTAGAGTTTAAGAGGTGAGGTCACTTATCGTGACCTAGTGACCTGGCCTGTCAAGACTCAGGCAAAACAAAAATCGGAACTGGTGTTAAAGGGAGGTGTTCACCTTTAACATTGGGGTTTTGAACTGAAGATAGCAGTTATGGTTAGAAGCAGATCCGAAAATTAAGTTTATGGCTGAAGAATAAACTCGGCAACTAAAGTAGATTCGAACACGGATTGTCTGCATTTTTTCGGGCGCCCCGAAAACAGCTTCCGGTAGTCGCCGGCCAGACGGGCCCGGAGGTAGACACTCTCTGACACGTAGTCACCTGATCACGACGCCTCGTTAATATCCGCTCAGCCGCCCGGGCTGCGCCGCAACCACTTGTCAGAGACTGTACTAAGGCGTCTGGCGAGCCAAACGCCACCTGCCTATCGTACGATTCTCGTGAAAATACAAAGTGAAACCTAATCTCTTCTCCACATATATCCATCACTTGTCCAACCAAAGTCATATTTCGTAGTTTTGAGCTCAAGATGCACCGTATGTTGAGTTTCAAGAACAACTTTCAAGGTGAACTATTCCCTTTAAGAAGATCAATGAAGCTCTATACTAAGCTTGGAGAAGCTACGCCTATTAGTGTTTTAGTTACGACGAAACACACAGGGGGGGGGGGGAATTCCCCTGCAGTGCGCGGGTTAAGGATTATAGGTTTTCAAGGATGTAGGATTTTTCAGCTCAGGGGGGCTTCATCCCCCTCATCTTGGCCGATGAAGTGGGTCAAATCTGGGGAGAAATGTGCATTTTGTGTATTTGTATGGTACTTTCACCCGCGCCCCGGTGGACCTCCGAGACAACTTCGCCATGGTGATGGGGGTGAAAATGCTCCCTCGTCTAACTCGAAACGACGTGGAAAAAGACGTGGAAAAAGTGTTCGAAACTCTCCACATAGACATTCGAAGCTACATAAATTTGGTTTAGGCTCAGGTCAATATTGAGGTCAACAGAGGTTATCAAAGGTCAAATTTATCAGTTTTAGGACTTCGTTTCGAACAACCTCCAAATATCTCGGGAACTATGATAGCTAGAAATATACGGAAAGCGACTGGAGTTAACTGGTTATAAGCTTAAGTTGTTGACAATATAATTCACTGGATACGCATTTTAATTATAAAGTCACTGAAGGAATGGTGATGTTGAGTTTTCAATAGTCAAAATACAATTATATTTTGCAAAGCAGTGATTCAAAATAGTAAGGAGGCTCTCCAATTTTACGAATGTTTGCCAAGCATTGAGAGGTGCAAATGTATTTTTTATCTAATTAGGGGAGTTTCGGGAACCAGATTTTGCAGGTGAGATCGGACACGATTTATCTAACGATTCACGCAAAAAATATATATTGACCAACGAGGTGGTAATATCCCTTTAATCCTCGTCCTACGGGAGGATGGGGGGGATGACAGGCCCCCCCAGAGGTTTTTCTTGAATAAAGTTGTACACACACTGCGAAGCTTTCTGAATTTTCCATTAGCTGAGTTAACAACAATTATACATATCCTGTCAAAATTTCGGTGAAATTGGTCAAGTGGTTTCGGAGATACTAGCCGTTTTCACGATGGGCTATTTTGCGCGAAATGTTTACAACATTTTACAATGTTTTAAAAGGTTTAGTAGTAGCCGTTTTCACGATGGACTGGTTTGAGAGAAATGTTTTAGCCCTTGCCTCACGGTCCGGTAGGGCGAGGGTTAAAACATTTTATCGCAAATTAGTTCATCGTGAAAACGGCTACTGCAAAAACATTTTAAAACATTTCGCGCAAAATAGTCCATCGTGAAAACGGCTAATGACGTTTTGATGTCATGTTCGTATAAAGATAAATGTTTGAAAAATCATAGAAAATAGAGTTTTTCAGCAAACTTAAAACAGAAAACAGAAAAGACGTAAAGAGACATTTGATTTAATAAGGCAATTTCGTAATATCAATATTTTGGGTTTTTGACCCCCTCCTCCCAAAAAATGAGAAAATCCACACAAAATCAAAATTTTATAATACGACTTTAAAACCGGAAAGCATGTGGGAGAACTGATTATAAACCAGGGTTGGCACAGTTTTGCCCACTGTCCAGTTTTGCCCGGTTTAAACCATGGTTTAAACCGGGCGGGTAAAACTAGTTTTGCCCATGTGGGCAAAACTAGGTGGGCAAAACTCATTGTCAGATGGGCAAAACCCACCGGCTTTTCATGCGCACTGAAATGTTTTTGTGAATAGGTCCAAGACGAAGCGGTACATGGCGGTGAGGTTTGTACGACATTAAAAGAACATAATTATAGTTGATCGTTTAACGCCAAAATATAAAAATCGGTAGGTAAATTTTCGACCTATATGGTTTTAAATTCCAAGATGGCTGCCAGAATCGAGGTCGGCGAAGCGATATCTCCGGAGCAATCTGTCCGATCGTAATGATTTAAACGCCATTCGGTAGCCAACATCCATATGCATCACCGAACATAACTTTGGATACCGTGCTGGTGCTCTGTGATGTCACAGAGGCAGACTTGTAAATTACTCACGGTAAATTATTGAATGATTCAAGAATCATATCGTTTGACAAAGAATCAATGACAAAATCGATTCCTTTTACGCAAACATCAATTTGAATCAATAATATAATAATTGCGCTTTGTGGAATACAATTAACTCAATGATTAAGTTTTAATTTATCACCCTTTTTTGTGATGCTATGACACATTTCAACAGGGACGTAGCCAAGGGGGCACGGGCCAGGCCCCCACCCTGCAGCAAAATAATTTCACATAGATAGAATGAGATTCGCTGACGCATAAAAACGACCCTATCCCCCGGCGTCGGAGCAAGAAATGCCTGAGCGAGCCCAAATTGATTTTTTCGACTGCCCCCCCCCCCCTCTGAGAAAAACCCT
This sequence comes from Semibalanus balanoides, assembly GCA_014673585.1. Classification (NCBI taxonomy): domain Eukaryota; kingdom Metazoa; phylum Arthropoda; class Thecostraca; order Balanomorpha; family Balanidae; genus Semibalanus; species Semibalanus balanoides. Next base: position 17,226 of record VOPJ01002125.1, read on the forward strand.
GGCTAACGTGCCTGCCTTTCAAATACAGGTTATGTCGCCAAAGTGAAAAGTGAAAACTACATTTTGTAAGTCATTAGTCATTAGGGCAGGCCGAATAATAAATAATAATTTTTTTTTTAGCTATACTGTTTTTCCTATGTAAAATTAAATTCCGAGTCGAATTGACAAATGCGTTTTTTTAGATTAAAGCAGATCTTCACTACCAAAATCGCACATTTGTATTTGCTTGTTTTGTACAGGTCACTGCAAAAGCAATGGTAGGTACTACTGTAGATGGCTAAAACTTAGCAGCGTTTCTAAAAAACAATAGATATCCATGAAACTCTAAGCGGTACATCTCCGTCCTCCAGATAGACAACTTTCTATCACTTTTCACAA
>VOPJ01002126.1:0-11496 GCA_014673585.1 Semibalanus balanoides
GATGCCCTTGGAACTCAGATTCCGATTGCAAGCATTTTAGCAGGCTAGTCCCAATAATTATACATACGCACAATGCAGCAAAGTGGTGTAACCTGATCTCACACTGCAAAGGATAAACCCAGTAATCTGGTGCCCTCTCTGATATTGCTTTCAGCATTATTTCAAGCCTCCCTGATCAGGATTCTATGGCTCTACAGCGTGATTCCCGAACATCGGGCACCACTTCGAAAATCGGGCACCACTTTGTGGATGTTTATCGGACGACGGGCACCGCATTGCTGCCTATACAAACACACACACACACACACACACACACACACACACACACACACACACACACACACACACACACACACACCACACACACATCACAACACGCACACACGCGTGTGTCGGCTGTCGGCTGTCGGCTGTCGGCTGTCGGCTGCCGTACCATTGAGCACCGGCTGACAACTCTCTTTCGGAGAGCTGTCGGAGAGCTGTCTCCTGGAATCTCCGTCTGAGTTGTGGCTTCGTTTCACCGCGAGACATCTGCCGTCTGCAGCTGGAGGCAGACACTCTCTCCGGTGTGTCAGATGCTGTCTGACCGACCAGTCACCGGCGGTAACGGTGAAGTGCAGGAAATTCTCATATCTCGTCTCTCTAGCTAGTGTCGCACCGACTGGCATCGTGATTGACGATTTGCTTACGTGTCACGTAAATCAAATGACATGTGATATGTTTTGTTAAGTGTCTGTGAGTTAACGATTGAAATATGCGTTTACCTAAGAAGCTAAGCGCATATTTCAATCGCTGAGTCACAAAGACTACATGCGTGCACGTATGTGTGCCGGAAGATAAAAATGGGGCAGAAGTTTGATTTTAAAAGTCAATTAATATCTTTAATGAATGATTGACTTTCTAGCGCAAAATGAATATTTTGACTTCCTGCAGTGATTTTATTCTCTATTTCGTTTCATCGTGTCTTGTTGTGTCGTGTTTTGCGCGTTATGTTAGATAAGGCAGAGCTGAACACAGGAACCCAACCCTAACTTCTGGCAGTCTTGCGGCACACATATACCGGTGTCACCACGGTCTGGACTCTGCAGACACGAGCCGCACTCCGAGTCGCAAGGAATACCGATCCGTGCGTTCTCGCGTCTCAAACTGCATCATCGCCGCCGTCCCACTCGGCTAAAACGCACCATACTTTGCGTCACAAGGAGTGACGCGCTGCATCGTAGATCGGTGCCGAGGTCTGGCGCGGTGCGGCGAGGAGCGGTGCGGTGCGGCGAGGAGCGGCGAGGTCTGGCGCGGTGCGGCGTAGATCGGTGCCGAGGTCTGGCGCGGTACGGCGAGGAGCGGTGCGGTGCGGCGTTGATCGGTGCCGACGCCGAGGTCTGGCGCGGTGCGGCGTAGATGGGCGCGGCTGGCGGCGATGCAGGGGTGTGTACTGTGTAGTGCTGCCTGTGACACAGAGCCGAGCCGAGGGAATCACAGCGAGCCACTCCAATCTTAGCCAGCCACCTCCTTCGGGAGGGCTTCAGCGGACCATGTCGGCTCCAAATGATGGCTGCGACACGATCAAGTTGATCATGTCGGAGCGCTGTTGTGACAGGCCAGGTTGTACAGCGATGGGGATCCCTGGTAGGACTGAGGCCGCGTAAGGGGAGGTGTAGAAATTGACCGGATATGATGGATGGATAAGAAGAAGAAATGGATTATCACATTTAATCTAATTTATAAGGTTTTGGCTGGATTTCATTGAGACTACGGCGAACTTCACATGAATTGGGTTTGGTCGTAACTGTATGCATACAAACAGCCTACCCTACATGTATGATGAAAATAGTAGTCAATTTGTCTTCCCCTAGGTCAATCAAAATGCGTATCGCTTGTCGCACGCACTCACGCACACACGCACGCACGCACACACGCACGCACGCACACATATACACACACACACACACACACACACACACACCGGATACGTCGCCCGGATGCTTCACATCTTCGTCTCAGTCCAGTTCCATGGTTCACATCTTCATCTCAGTCCAGTTCCATTGAAGTTGAGCCAACATATTTAGGACCGTCACTGTATGAGCGACCGCTCACGGCGACGGCTAGCTCGGTGGGAACAAAGAACAAAAGGCTGAAAGCTCAACTGTTAATCACTTCCTGGCTGGCTCGGACAGCGGTTCTATCGATGGGAGAAAACTCACCATTCTCTCCAAGCTGGGGCGCAACAGCGTCTGAAGTAGTCAGTCATGAACCAGTCGTGACTTTCTCGTTCTTTAAGTAGCACAGTTACCTGTAAGAGTGCAACACAGGCACAGGCATCAGCGACACTTTAACTGTGATAAGCCGGAATGTGTATTGTGTAGGTACTGTGTAGCGCACAGTGGCGTCGCCATGGCTTCAAAACTTGAAAAAACACACCATGATATCAAATCTTTCGAGCGGGGGGATATGACATGATCATTTGTAGGGGGTATCGATACATTGTATAAAGTCACTTTAATACATTAAACCAGTCACTTAAATTATAGGATGTTAACGCTGAAATAGCAGTTTTGAAGGCCATGTCGACAAATCGCTTATTGCATACTCTGGTTGTAAGGACTCTCCTGCTGATATATTAGGTGTTCTGTCCTGAAATTCAGCGTTGGGTCAAGTGATGTAGCGCTGTGTCGTGAAGCAACATATGTAAGCATGTGAAAAAGCAGCGTTACTGGACCAGCAAGCGAACCCTTTGCCACTGACAGTATTATCCTAGTTGCGTAACCAATTATGAGATAACCATTAAATTTGTACTGACTAATTTGATAAACAATTATTTTCACCAGGTTCCTAGCTTTTTACAGTTCACTTATGTTCTTCTTTCGAAGCACACAATGTAGTGCACCACGTGCACCATATCCTACTGTGACCAAAGCGTGCACCATATCCTACTGCGACCAAAGCGTGCACCATATCCTACTGCGACCAAAGCGCGCCTGACACTCTCCCTCCGCTCCAACGGAAAGGGGGACCAGGATTATTTGTTCAAAGGTCCGCCGAGGAATTTAAACCCCGGTCCCCGAGCGACGAATAGCAAAATGTCTTTACCGTGCACTGGCGGATCCAGAAAGTGCGATTTTATTTAGTTTTGGGTGGGGGGTCCTTATAATGTTATGGCGGTACGCTGGATCAGATCTGTACAATATACAGGTTCGATGGAGTGAGAAGATCACGAATCATCGCTTGAATAATTGCATCGGATTTGCTGTGCTTAGGTATCAATAACTTGCTTTATAAAAATCATTATTATTTCTTCTAGTATATAGTTGCTTTTAGTTAAACTATATTTATTTCTCTAGTGTATAATATGTGAGTCAATTTGCGCCGATTTTGGGTGGTTTGGGGGGGCATGGCCCCTTTGCCCCCCCCCCCCTGGATCCGCCCTTGTACCGATGTGTCAGATTGCTCCCACGAAGTGCACAATATCTTAGCAAATAGCATGCACCATTCTCGAATTTTGCGCCACTTTTGCAATCTTCACTAAAATGTCTATTGTTTCTGTTTGTCTATGTTATCGAGATATATTGCTGTCAAAAAAAAATGGTATACTGATATCTGTATAATTTGGCAAAATATTCTAAGAAAAAAATTGGGACGACCATGATCTTCCGACTCTTGTCTTTACGTTTGAGGTATTTTCGCTCAGGCTAATATTGCGGTCACCAGAGGTCATCAAAATCAAATTTGCCAAGTTTAGGACATTGCTCCAGAAGCACCGCAAATATCTCGGGGACTATGATAGCCTTTAAAGGGAAGAGTTCACCTAAGAAAAAAAATAGAAAGGGCTCAGAAATGATGAAGAGAAGCTAAAAATTAGTTATCATGATATTAGTAAGTCATAAAAATATATATTTACGCGGAAAAAGCAAATTAAAATGTCAGATATTTGGTTTCAATTCATGCACCTTTTTTCCTCTAATAAACGGCAACAATCTGCTTTCAAGAAGTCAACCGTGTCATCAAAACGTCCACGATTTTGGAGGGATCGGTGGCGCGATACACAAGCAGTACTTGCCTAATACTTTGTTGGGATATGTCGGTGAATGCAACGATTTTAGACCAGGAGATTAATTTACAAGTCAAATCAGTGTTTATTCCTTTGCCGTATTTGTGTCTTATCCACGCAGACAAGTTTCCAGTGATTCAATCAATGGACGTTGAAAGTTGTGTTTAAGGTTGCGTTAAATATTTCAACTTAGCCTATACCTTAGGCAGTGGCGTATCCAAGGGGGATCCTAGGGATCGTTTGACCCCCTGAGCCCTCAAAGGGCCTTTTCGGAGGCTGCCGTGAAAGCCCGAGAAAACGCGCGAGAACGGTAAATTGTGGGGCCTCTTCCAAATAGTCGGAAGGACCACGTTGAACGCGTGATCTTGGTGAGTTTTAGCAGCACTTCAGAGGGCTTATAGCGCCTCAGGGCTCTCTGAAGAGACAGAGGGCTCCTTAGGCGGTTCAACGGAGCTTGTGCATGGGTAGATGAGCCCCCCTGGCGCAGGGTAAGGGGCCCCTGAACGCGGCAAGGGCACCTAAAGGCAAAGGCCCCGTTATTCGGGTAAGAGGGCCTGACACGTCCGGGATGCGTCGCTCTCACGCAGCCAGCGAAGGCCCCTGAGCATAGGTCGATGGGTCCCTCTGCGCAATGTCGGTAAGGTGACAAAGGCCAGACCAACGCGCAGTTCCTTGCCAGATTAGAAGGGGCGCTCTTAGCAAGGGCTTGGTCGAGCCGTCCAGACAGACCTAGAGGACCCTGATCAAGTTTTAAGGCTGACCCTGCACGAGATGAAGGGCCCTGATCAGACCAAAAGGCCCCTGGGGCGGGTAAAGAATCGCCCCTGACATGCATAATGGGCCCTAAGTGCAAGCATGGAATGGCCCTGCAGGGCAGGTAAGAGGGCCCTGAACATGTCGACAGGGCGGACAAACCCTGCCAACGATTCAGTCCGACAGAAAATTGCTGGCAGATCGGAGGGGGCTCATGGGCAAGGCTCAGAGAAGCCCCTGGCTAGCCGAAAGGGTCACTGGCAGGTCGGAAAGGGCCCTTGGGGAACATGACGGATGAGCTCCTAGCCAACTGGATAGGTCGGGGACGGAGGGCCCCTAGCAATGTCAACGAGGGCGACAAAGCATCCAGAGTGTGTTCCTCGGCACTGGCCAGGTCCAAAGGACCGTGTAACTGGCTGGAATGGGCGCCCTCCTTGACACATCAGAGAGACTCTGTCTGGAAGGTCAGAGTTCTCTTTGGTCAGAAACGAAGCCCAAAGCGCATAGAGTGAAATAGAAGGAAGGACTTATTTCACAATACCAAATATCAAAATCGGAGTTTCCGTTATATTGAAACACCCTTCGTAGCGATTATAAGCATTTGGTAACACGCAAAAACTCAGAGATTAAAAAAAATTGAATGGTACATCAAGGGATGAACATAACATGGCAGTTAATGTATATTGTAATGTAAAAAAGGTGAGACAAAAAGGGAAGTAAGCTTTCAACGCTGTGTACGGCATCGTCAGATTCCCTGACGATGCCGTAACGGTGAAAGCTTACTCCTTTTTGTCTCGCCTTTTTTACATTAAAAAATACATAACTGCCATGTTAATTATCATTCCTTTGTACCTATTCCTATTCATCATGGCACAAATAACCATCAAACACATTAACAAGTTTGAATATTTGTTTTGTGGAGTAAGACCTCTTTGTATCTAATATATATCACCCACTCCAATTATGTATTTGTGTGGATCCCAGATGAGTTCCTGAACAGGTCGGAAGGGGCGTTGGAAAAGTATTTGAGAATTGCACCTAAACAATCTAAAGGGTGCCCTGGGCATTTTAAAGGAAATATTCAGCCTTCAACATGGTTTTGAACTGAGATAGCAGTTTTTGGTAGCCTCGTGTTGAAAACCCTAACTGCAAGTTTTCTTGGGCTGAAAGGGCTCTCCAGCCGAATAATATTTGTTGACTTTTTGTCGAAGAACTCGTGGGCTCAACGAAGCTGGCAGAGCTATCTATGTGGGCCGCACCGCCTGCGGCAGAGGCTTGTAACAACGTAATCTACGCGACTCTTCTACAGTTCGAATCTGATTGAGCTGAGCCGCGTTTTGACGTTGCGGAGAGTAATCCCTATAGTTTGTGATGAATATTAATAATTTACGTCCTTTTGCCTCTGAATCGGCGCGATGAATGGCTTATTTTGTGACATTATGAAAAGAAGTTGTATTTGAACTATAATCATAAAAAAAACAATCCAAGGTGAACTATTTCCTTTAACAGACGATGCAGCTTAAGGAAATAAATCATCGATTTTCGCGGCCGCTCCGCGGCGAAATTTGCCCCTACCAAAAAATCCGTACTGTTATGCACTGGCGTGCCGACAAGTTCGTTGTGGGCTCTTTGCGATTAAAATCGGATGGTAACGAAAACAACAAGAGTTACACGACTAAAAAATCGTATTCATGCTTCGTGACCTTGACTTTGACGATATCCGGAGAAAAAAATACAATATTTATTGATTGTGAACGCAAGCTGGTCGTTATGGGTCGAGTGTCATTTGAGACACTTTCGAAGAGCCAACGTCGACGGTAACACGAAAAATGAAGGGCCTTTTAAAGCAGTTAGGCCCTTCCGAGGAGTAGCACATTTGGGCCTTTTACGCGGCGCGCGATGTGCCCCCCCTGAGTGAAATCCTAGCTACGTCCCTGATACCATGATTCATTTACGACAAATTATCAGTGTCATTCTATTGGCATAATCAAAAGTGCAGTGAAAAGCGTGGAGTTTTTATTTGTGCCTTGACACCCACGCAGCGAGCAAGGAAGCAAGAAATGATAAAGGACGGGATCTTCGGCTTCATCTGATAAGAGGTCTGGCTCGTCTGACATAATTTCGCTGAACATTTATGTTTTTCCCAGACGATTTACATCAAATACGATAAATCTCACAAAGTTTATTCCTTGCAATCCAGGGAAATACGCTACTGAAACAATATGTTCTTGTTCAGATCCAGCACTCTGGCGTTTCTATAAAAACTTTTCCGCCCCAAAGTCTTAGCGTTCTCTCTACGGTCATAATCATGCGTCATGACGTGCAGTCCGACAAGTCAGTCAATCGATAGCGATTTGGAGTTACCGGGTATGAGCGCGGTGCGACCGTGACTTTTAGGGTCTGATTGAATTTAAATATTCTGATAAGAGGTTTCTTTGAAAATGTGAAAGCGTCACAAATCATTTTCGAGTATGCGCCACAACTTGGCTATATCAACTCAAAACCCCATGTTAAAGGTGAACTGTTCCCTTTAACAAGTGGAGAAACACAATCGAAAGCATTTGAAAAATGTTAAATTCTTTCGCTTAGATGTTCGCAAATTTATATATTTTTAAGGACACTTGTCTGTTTAGGCCCCAGATGTAACCAAAGGTTATGTTGGTCTCCTTCCCCAAAAAAGTTGTTCGTGCATAACTTTGTATCTAATAAAGATAGAACAGCATTTTTAATGTCATCGTGTCCTCCTCATCAAGACGATCCAAACCATACGTTTGGTGACCAGATCAGATTAAGTTAAAAATATGACCTTAGGTCATGGTCCTTTTGTGACCCAGGCTGGTCATGTTGCATATGAAGACGGGGAGAAACATTTCAACGAAATAAACACTGTGGTTTAGTCATTCGTCTCTAGATAGCACGTCTCTAGCTCTCCCGTTTGATCTTTGCATTTCCTATAATTTCAAAAGGCACATCCAAATGTCCCTCCCCATTCCCAGCAATGTGCGGTTTAAGCCTAGTACACTTTGCTTGGATCCATGTCAAATCAAACGCGCGTGCATTAACGTTTTCAGCGCCAGGAGGTATCCAAATTCAGTTAAGTGAAATTGCGGCCAGACCATTTATTCTGCTGATCTAATGACTAACATGAGAGTACTTTGCTTTGCTCCCTCACGTATTTCTCAATATTTCTTAGTCGTAAACTACCGCCAATATCGACCCCAAACTTTCAGTACCCACTACCCACTTTCACATCAAGCAGCGATCGCAAAACGCCGAAGCGTTTTAGCAATTACAAGGGCAAAATAGCAATGCCTCTGGCTATTTTCGCACATACACGGAGACGGATACCTATTCTGAACTCGAGACGAAAAACGTTAACATTTAATTTCAGCTGGGCGCTGGCGATTTGTGCGCTTAGGTTGAGGAGGGAACAATTGTTTTTTTTCCTACATGCCGGGGTATGCCTTAAGTATAGCACGATCCGGGCAGGAAAATGTCGGCAAGAAATTGTCCGACCCGAATTTGTTTATATATACCCTGCGAATTCCCATGTTATTTGATAGGTTGGGCAAGAAACAAAGGTTTTTTGACCGGCTTTCCCGCCCGGCCTAAACTTAATAAGTTACTACTAATATTACTTAATAATAAATAGGCTCGTGCTATACTTAAAGCATATTCCGGCATGTAGGAAAAATATTTCTGACCTAAGCCTGAAGAAATTATCTGGAAAATCAGTTTGCAAAATTTAGCTCTGGTCCTCGTGCCTCGCACTCGGACCTCCGCTAATTTTGCAAACCTCGTTTCCAGATAATTTCGTCGGCCTGTCAGCAATATATAATTATGTTAACAAATAATTCCATGAATATAGGTAATTCGTCACGATTCGTCACAAATAGTCCATGTGAAGATACCTTATAAGAATATAAACATGTTAGGTATCGATTTTTTTTTTTTTTTAATTGTGCAATATTTTATTCCAAAACAACATACGTAGCATGTAAAACAGCGAAACAAAATCAAAAACACTTAAAACACTCGATCATATACATGCAAAACACTATCGGTCGGTAGCCCCCACCCGCGCCGCCTCGCGTTTCGTTGCGGCATGACCGCGAGCGGCGCCCCCGCGCCACCGCACAGTGGGGACTTTTCCCGATTTAGCCTGGGTGGGCCGCGCGGCGACCCGCACGCCCGGCCGGCCGACCGGCAGGTATCGATATATATCATTATGTATCTTCAAATGGTTCCGCAAACTTGTAATGTACATACAGACAATCCGTACAATTTTTGGAGGTTCGCCAGCTTGTACGAGCACTGTCTGTACTGTCCGAAGTGGTGGCGACGCCCATGGTAGCTCAGATTTCGTTTTAGAGAGTAATTGCGCTAGATGCTCGTTTGTGCTGGGAATTCAGGAGCAGTGTTTGATGCAGGCGTTCCATAACTGATGGTGTGAAATGCAGGTGCAATTGACGACATTAAGTAGTGAAAGTTAACATTCACAATGCACGACTGGCTTTGGATCGACTGCACACAGCCATTTGTGCACTAATGAAAGCAGCATCATGGTGCGATGCCTGTAACCATGAAGCAGCTCTGATTTGCGGCAGATCTGCTAAGCATGCGTTTCAAATCATTGCACCACGGACCAGACCTGTTGTTTATGTGATTTAGCTGCAAGTAGAAAGGAGAAACGGAAAGCAGCAGAGTACAGACTGTTTTAGTGGCTATCGGTTTCGCCTAAGGAAGTCTTTCAAAGGAATCGTGGAACGTGCGTCGCGAATCTATGATTAAACGTAGCTTCCGTCAAACAGAGCAGGATTTAAATTAGCAGCATCCTGTTACGACAATTTTACGCGTTGAAATTGAGTGCAGATGTAATGAGCCATTGTATGAATATGAATGTCAGTATTAATTTCAGCCGGGTGTTACCTGATTTGCCGTAACTGAGCACTGGATCACCCATTCTTGGCAAGAGTACCGATGTTGACAAGTAAAATAATTATTTGGCGTTCTGCTAAAATTCAGAATATACAAAGTATTCAAATAAATCATTATCATATTATGGGTCAGAATATGTTATAATCATTATGTATGCACGGCATGGAAGATATCCTACAAAGTGTTCAACTTACCCAACACCCAAACAGAAATCGACATGCATGAGCTGATATAAAATGGTGCTCATTCATTGGCACATTCTTCCATAAACGTAGGAACCGGCGGAAAGGTATCCACCTTGCTCCACCTTGCTGATATTTGTTATCTCAAATATTTTATTTTGATTGACGAGGAACATTTGTGATAGTAAAAGTTCGCCAAAACGAGACGAACCCATATCTGCAAATGAATTTTCCATGAGTTTCTCTCGAGGCGAGATCAAAGTTGCACTGCCTACCCCCCCCCCCATCAAACACACACACACACACACACACACACACAAACACACTTTTAAGTTTTTGTGACGTTCCTTCATCCCTGCTACCCTTATTAAAAATGCAGCAAGGATCGCTAAATACTGAAGCGCTAGGTTTCCACTCTCTGAAAGTGTTTGTTTCCCTGAGCAAACAGCGTCGACCGAAAGCTCAAACGGGTTGAAACCGCTCCCCGTCATCAACGATGGAAATTCAGACTGTCGCGTTACAATGCCCGAGCCATCTGATGGTCCCCTCAGGGTGTTGACTGTTGAATATGCATGATGCTGAAATTTATTTTCTGCAGAAGCTCTGCGACACTGTGGGCCATAACACAGTGGAAATGAAACGCCTTTTCCTCATACACCGCGTAAACGTATCCTGCTGCCAAAATGAAATAGGTGCGGCTAAGTACTAATTAGACAGAAATGCACTTTTCCAGATACCATCATGAAATTGCTTCATGTTCGCAAGAGAAAGAAACACAATAGCAAATAGCTGACTGATCACTGATCACTCAGATCACTGATCACTCAGATCACTGATCACTGAACCGACCAACATGTGCAGTAAAAGACACGCTGATAACTTCACAAACCGACTAACTCTATTAGTGGAAGGCTCCTCGTGGGGAACGGTTGCACGTACCCAAGATTCATAAATACCCGAGTCCATAAGTACCATAGTCTTTAAAGGGAGAGTGCCACCTTGCGGGCCGATATAGGGTTTTTGGTGTGTATCGGTAGATTACGCGTGTCCGATTTCACTGCAAAGTCTGCGTTTCCCGAAACTGCCCCCATTAGATCAAAAAATACATTTGCACCAGCAATGATTGGCAATCATTCTTAAAATTGGACTCGCCCAGGGCATATTTTAACGTATTGACTGCGTCCCGGTTCGGGACGCAGCCCCCATCGTCGGACGCAGCCTTCCGATTTTGCGACCACTGCGTCGGAGGTGCCCTGTGCCCTGCCCTGTTGCCCTGCCCTGTGCCCTGCCTGTGCCCTGCCCTGTTGCCCTGCCCTGTGCGCCTGCCCTGTGCCTGCTGCCCTGATGCCCATTGCCCTGTGCCCTGCCGCTTGTGGCCCTGCCCTGTGGCCCTGCCCCTTGTGCCCTGCCCTGTGCCCTGCCCCTGTGCCCTGCCCCTGTGCCCTGCCCCTGTGCCCTGCCCCTGTGCCCTGCCCCTGTGCCCTGCCCCTGTGCCTGCCCCTGTGCCCTGCCCCTGTGCCCTGCCCCTGTGCCCTGCCCCTGTGCCCTGCCCCTGTGCCCTGCCCCTGTGCCCTGCCC
>VOPJ01002126.1:11943-24744 GCA_014673585.1 Semibalanus balanoides
TAATTGTTTGCTCCTAGCTATCATAGTTTCCGAGATAATCGGGGGTTTCTGGAAAAGAGTCCTAAAAGAGTCCTAAAACCGGAAAATCTGACCTTTGGTGACCACTGGTGACCTCAATTGTGACCTGATCCAAGAAAAGACTGAAATACTTTCGATAGAGCTTGCCTAGAGCTATCTAATGCCGTTTTCCGCTTGTCGCTACGTTGCGTAGTTTTGGAGATCTCACGGGGGGTGGAAATCAACCCCCCCTGCAGTTCGTGTTCGGCGCGAACCCCCTGCAGTGCGCGGGTTAACATGTGTTACGTAACGTAGTGTCCATTCACACTAGAACATTTTTGTTCGGCCACATTCGTTTTGAAGCACGCTTGATTGCATTCATGTATAATGGATATGTTATTTGTATTTCATATATTTATTGCCAGCTAAGTATCACACTAGCAGAAGTTCTCAACGGTAAGGGTATGGTACCAGGTTATTCCTTTTTGATGACTAGAATAATTACCGGTTACCCTCCTCCATTGCGCAGATCACATTAGCGACTTCAAGCTATACGGTACAGCATAACTTCAGGCGCTTACTACTAGTGCCATCTAGGGACCGGAATATAAGTAGAGATGTGTGCTATTGGTGTCAGCCTAAGAGCCATTACCCCGCCCAAAGGCGCCATCACTCCAAGGTAGGTTTTACCACTCCCTATTTTAGAATCAAGATCATAGGAATTATTGACCTGTTTGTCCGTTAACCCGCGCTTTACTGGGGTATATTCTGTAACGCGACTTACTGGGGGGGGGGGGGCTATTTATAGCCCCCTCTGATCTCCGAAATACTAACCGATCTTAACAATTTGACGGCATTTCGATAAGCACTAGTCAATTTGTAGCAGGGAAACTATAATATTGTTAATCCTAAGGGTCACCGATGACGCTACACAGGTCACAGGTCCAGAGGATGAAAAACATGTTTGGACACGTGCCATCAATGTTCCGGTTGTCGGCACTAAGTCGCGCAATAAAATGCGAATAATTAAACGTAACAATAAGTTGGTTAATTCGGTATGAATTCGTGCATCTGACATTTCTAATATATTCAAAGCTAATTTGCACCTTGGGTACAGGTCATGGTCATGCCGAGGTCGGGGGTGGAGGGAATGGCATTAGAGCTTGTAACACATGTTGTACTGGGTCGTTTATTACGATTGGCACACGCGGAAAAAAATGACCATTAGAACATGTGTACTTTTTCGCATACCTTACAAAGTTGAAGATCGACGTAAATGCCAGAGATGTGTTATCTTATTGGGTGAATAGGCACCTATAAAGGTGGGTCTCAATTTTGTCCTTTGGAAAGGTTCTAACCCTCACGTCATTTTGCGAAGATATTGACTTCAACATTAGACTGCAGCACGTTCATTAGGTATGATCTGCAAATTACATTTATTTCGTTTTTTTGAAAATTCACAAGAACTTTTTTGAAATTATAATTATTTTTTTGGGATTTTTTTTTTTTCAAAATTTTGAAATTCAGCAAATTTAAAAATCCCGAGATAGCAGTTTGATAGCAACTTTAATTAATCTGTCGTTTGTGTAATGACAATTGAGTTTTATTCTCAAAAACTGTGCTTTAGACAGAGATCATATCACACGAACATCATTTTTCAACAAAAAACGCAGAACATGACGTCACTCTGACGTCATTTCCGGTTGATCTATCACAGCCTCATCTTTTGTCTTCTGGCCGGATGTGTAAAATTGATGTGGTACAAGGTACTGCAAGTTTGGTGACGATACCGATGTTGGTTTAGGAGATATTGTAGAATAACGGGAGGGGGGGGGCTATAAATGCCCCCAGTAACTCGCGGGTTAACCCGTTAACCCATTGGCGTTTTTTTATATCAAACTCGACTCGCTTATCCGTTGGGTCATCGACCTGTCAACACTCAACCCACCAATCTGCTTAGTCAGTTCACCCATTGCATCTCTTGAGAGGCTTCTCGGTTGCGGGTCAATATCAGCCTATTCAAAATGATACCTCCATGTTGAGCTGTTCGCGCACGTAGTTGATTTTCTTCGTTGAAGTGTTGACGATGAACGCGATAAATGTCCAGGTGAACGGTAGGAGTAGCCAATCGTGTGCTCCATTTCAAACCCGTAAACGCCGACTTAAGCAGAATGACTTTATTTATCGGCCATAAACAGTAAGCACCATCGCGCTTCCTTACGTCTCGGCGCTCCGGGTTTCAAAATGTCCCTCTCCTCACATTTGGCCACCACACGGCACCGTGACCCGACCCGAGGCTACCACACGGCGAGTCACTTACTTTTTTTTAATCTCCCAAGTGCTATTTTTACCCTACCCTAAGCCTGGCCGTATATATTTCTGTCCATATGTTCGACCACTTATTACAGGTTCGTCGAAGAGAGCCCCACCTAGAGAGACACCAAAGCAGCAAGGTTCTGAACACAAGCGGAACTTTATGAAATCGCTCGGGGGGGGGGGGGCTCTAATGTTAATTTTATAGATTTGAATAGTTCTTTCCATGCAACGCATAGGCTAATGTTAAAATTTTGAAATCAATTGGGGGGGGCTCGGGCACTCCCCAGGAGATATAAAGTTCCACCCCTGGTTCTGAACTAAGCTGTGTTGACTGGACTGCGCTCTTTGTCTCTTTGTCGTGTTGACTGAACCCTGTCCAGCTGAATCGTATTGCTCACCAACAGTATGTGTCTGTAAATTTCAGAGGTCGGCTGCGATCACGTCGAGGGAGGTGCCTACATTGGACCGGAGTTTCAGCTGGGGCAGGTCTATGACGGGTCAATAGACCTCAGCGACGCCGTGGTCCTCTACCGGCCCGTTTACGTGTGCGTGAAGACGCAGCACAGACAGAACGGCACGGGTCAGAAGCCAGCCCCGCAGCGCACGGCATCTGGCGGCAGCCACGCGCAAACTCGGTACTAGTCGCCGCCGGTAGGGGCGCTGGTATCGCAATCAAACGCGACCACGGGCCGCGGACGGACGCGAGCGGCGATGGTTGTGTTCTGTCGTGTTCGGTGTGCATGCGTGTGGAGCCGTCGTAGATGTATCTACACCTATAGCCGAAGGGAGCGCGGACCAGGTCACTGCGAGTGAGATGTGTGACATGTGCCGGTGATGCTTGGGCAGTGAGCGGTGCATTTTTTGATACTATGAGGTCATGCCGACATGCTACCACATACATTGACATACATATGCTGTACATTGTAGCGGAAATGAGCACAAAGGTGTATATCTAATGTTGTAGACTGTAGTGTTGCCAGCTGTTACAATCAGCTGACAGCGGATGTATACACTTCATCGGCTCATTCCTAGACGATAGTTGGGTGTGGCCGTGGCGATGTACGGCACTGTGGCCACAGTATTGCCGTCCTGTGCCAGCTTGATCTATTTTCAGCCCGATTTGATCTCAGAAGACCGTTGTTGAAAGTCTAGACGGTATGCCATCGTGTCATCAGATGTTCGCTAGCTTTCCTCGTAGAGCGAGGAGGCTAGGAGCCATGAGTACCTCCATTTCGGACCGTGCTAAGAATGAAAATGAAATGTGAGTACTTTCAAGGGTGATAATTTCCCATGGGGACTCGGTTTACAATCCTTCTTCGGGCCGATTATGGCATTGGACGAGCTAAAAATAGTCGCGGATATTTGCGAGACATGCGGCTCTCAGATGGCGGCAGATTCCTTCGTTTACTTACTTCGCGTGGGATTAGGAGGTATGACTATCTGGAGCGCGTGCAATGCATAAATAGCTATTTTTTAAACAACAATACTGTTGAGTTAGAGGAACACGCTCCTTTAATTTGCACAACACCAAAAAGATAAGGTCCTGTTATTTCAAAAAGGGTAAAGGGAGATAATTTCGTGAAAACTTTGACATTGTGATTTTCGATGCGGTATAGTCACGAAAACGCCTTGCTTCGCGATTCGTCATTTTCCGCTAACAAGAGACAGAAGCAGGATGTGTTTTGTGCGTCTCCTGTCGTCTTGTTTCGCTCAATGTTCTTTTGCGCATCTTTTTCTCGATTTTCTGAGTTGATTTGATTTTCTATTTATGCCTCCAATTCGAGGACAGTGGCGATCTTCATTCCCTTGCTCCCGTCAGCGTTTATTGAGGGTTCAGTGATGCCCGGCATATGCGCAGCTGGGCTACATTTTACTTTGTCAAACCCGTCAAACTTTTGTTTTGTCGTTTTGCATGACTGTCATCTCAAAAACACAAAACATCGCTCCAAAACATTCGCCACCGACACTCACCCCGAACCCTGCGGATCCCGGATACCACAGCCTATACCACCATTGACACAGCACACCGCAGGCGGTCCCCGAATGGCTGTGTCGCCTCCAGACGTCAGGTACGTCTGTCAGGCACGTCTGTCAGTCTGTCAGGCACCGCATCGTACTGCATCGCCACAGCGAGCGATGCCGCATCCGTATCGCTAGTCACGCTGCATCGGTAGCGCGCCAGCCGCATCCATACCCGTCAACGGCATTCCATAAATTTTGTACGCGTAGTCATTTCCGGAGTAAGGCGGCGCACTTCATTGTCGTTAGGCAGGGCGGAGTGGGCGCGTTTTATATGACTTGGTAGCGAGTGGACCACCTAATCAAAACAGTGCCGGGACAGACGCGCTTGTGACCGATTGTGGTAAACTTGTTTAGCTCACTGTCGTGCGTGCTGTCGCCTTGGCGAGCGGGGCGCTGGACGGTGGGTGGTCTCTCCTGCCTGCTGCAGCGATCTGGGGGCTCTCCTGACGCGCTGTAGCGATCTGGAGAGCTCTCCTAGCGCGCCGAGGGATGTGTATCGACTCGTAGCGCGGGACATGCCACTGTGGGCCGTGTGACTATTTTTAGACTTGTTTTGAAACTTGTGAGCGAACGCCTAGCCGCATGGAGTATTATTCCGCAGAGATGAAGCCTGGCCCAACTGTCACTCGGTACGATGAGCTTACTGAATGGCGTTGTTAGCACACAGACATCGTATACTACAATTATGTCCCGGTTATAAAAGGCATTGTGTTTGTATTTCCCGCGGCAAATACATGTGTTACACAGACGTTTTCCTGCGTATGCTGGTTAAAATATGGAAATCGTGTGATTTCTTTGTATTTAGTATATAGTAAATTAAAATTGAGTAGATAAAACACGTATCGACCGCTAACTGAAAATAAGTTACTATTCCCTTGAATGTATACAGGGGTTATTGGCTCACAAACTACCGACAAGCCCAATGCGGGAGTCAAATGCTGACATAATTGCTAGTCTCATACTTCAAGGGCTGCGAACGTCTCTGACGTGCAGAGCGATACGATCTGGTTATGTCCAGTGAATAATCAAATATGGGAGCTGATTACTTTATCAGCCTATGGTACTATTGGTTCCAAAATAAGCGTCCCGCTGGGTTGGCCGGCACAGCAGTTAAAGGGAATATACCGGCCAATGGGAAAAGTATGTGGATTGATGTAGATGAGTGCCCAGATGAGTGGCTCTCATCTCCATCATTTCTCATTATTTTACGAAGGCGTTATACCCCCTTGAACTGCTGTGCCGGCCAACCCAGTGGGACGCTTATTTTGGAACCAATAGTACGTCAAGCAATAGTGAAGTTACATACACAATACATAGGCAGACACTGGACGCAGGGGCGAAACTTCTCCAGAAAAGCGTGGGGGAGGGGAGGGGACTCAGCTGGGAAAAATCGCTTCAAGTACCATTCAAATCAACAAAATACATATTTTCCCCCCGGATTTGACCCATTATCTCGTCCAAATGGTGGCTGAAGCCCCCCCCCCCCAACTGAATAGGAAACTACACCCCTGAGCAGACACACCGTAAGGAACAATATATTACCATAATGAGGTCTCGGAGAAGGTTCGCAAAAGCAGCACACATACATTAACAAAATGTCTCATTTATTGCAAAGGAATAATGAGCGCTGAGCAGTCAGACATGGTACAAAACACGGCTACAGGAGGACCCTACACGTGTTCGCCGCGGGAGCGAGACGGCCTCGTGGACGCCTGGGAAGGATACCGTCTCCCCGACACTCTGGCCTCGGCACTGTCCACACAGGCACACACACACACACACACACACACGCTGCCTCGCCCTCCACCAGTCGGCCGGCCCTCCTAAAACACAGCCGCGCTGCCTCCGCTCCCCTGTCTTCATGGGTATCGGGCGATACTCGGCGAGCAGTGGCGCCTCCCCACAGCGCGCTGTTCCGCCCTCCTCCTGCACCCCAGTCACATACAGCTGGTACACACCACACATGGTCACTGCTAGTACATCAGGAACGCAGGCCACCACTGCTGCCGCCGCCACTGTGCCGGCCACCGTCACCGGCCACTGTCGCCGGCCAGTGAAGCTGGAACACTGTAGGCAGTCACTGTCGCTGGAACACTGTCGCTGCCACTGTCCGTCTGCGGCGCTTTCCCAAACACAACCAACCAGTCCCGCTGAGCTCGAGCTCTCACAGATCACACCTCGGAGTCTCTCTGTCCCACGTGGTCGCTATCGGCTGACAGGCACTGGCGTGATGCTGCACTCCCCACTCAGCCGCACCCCTCCACACAGCTTATCCACGGACCCCGCCTTCCCGCCGCGCTGGTCCGGCGAGCGCCGCGACCCGCCCGTCACAGGCTCAATGCTCACAGACGTGCCCAGCGCGTTCAGCATGGGACTTAGTAGCGTGAGCGCGTCATTCGCCTGTCCCGGCCGGCCGCTGCCCGTCGCCGCTGGGGCAGCAGGGGTGCCCGGGGACGGAGCCGGCGGGCTGGCTGGACCGGACGGCGGCGCGCTACTAGCGCCACCCTGCGGCGCGCCGGTGGCGCCGCCAGGCGGACTGACTGTGTCAGGCGGCGACGATGCTGCCGCCAGCGCCGCCAGCGCCGCCTGCCTGCGAGCGATGTGCTTCGCGCGCCGACGTCGGACGTAGCGGTCCGTCGTCTTCCACATGTAGTAGTACTCGGTGATCTGGGCGCACGTCTTCCAAGGAAGCTGGAACGAAACGGGTGGTCACCGATGTAAAACACGTAAGTACTTCATACCCGACTTACTAAATGACTAACATCGTTCAATCGATCACAATGTTCCAAACTTCATCGACACCTCCCCAGTCTCTCTACCCCTCCAATACATAGCACTCATTTGTCTCTACCCGCTCTATCTATCCAGCGTACTCACATATTCGCGTCGCACCAGGTCGAACATCTTGCCGTGCCGGGTGATGGCGTCCTCGAAGAGCGCCGTCTCGTGGACGGACCAGTCCTCTAACTCGTCCCGGCACAGCAACGGGCCTCCCTCAGGTGCCAGTGACGTCAGAGCCTCACCCAGCTGATAGTCGTGACGGTGCAGCACGCACAGCGCGTGTGCCTGGCGAAACGGGACAGGTTGTAATGTGGCTCTCAGTGACAAAGGACAGGCTGTGAAATGTCTTCGGGAGCATCGCGCTTTCCTGACGTTGATCAGGATGATGATTGGGGTTCGAGGGCGCCACGACTCCAAGGTTGTATGGTCCAAATCAGCTGCACTGAATATTCCGATAGCCTTTGCAGGGCCAAGATGAACATCAGTTGTAACTAAAACATTAACTAGGCATTTAAAGCTGAGTGCGAATCATTACAAGGTAGTAAAACAACGATACAGCCCTAGACGTAAAGTGCACAAGCTCATCAGCTACTGTGACACGTAGCAGTCACACATTAGGTGGGAATTCCACACACCCTTTCACCACACTAGGCAGGCACGTAGCCAGGATTTTGCTCAGGGGGGGGGGCCTCGTCGGAAAAATCAAATTTGCTCCTAGAATCTCATCTATCTAGTGTGAAATCACACTTTGCTCCTCAAGCATGTTTGCTGACCGGGGGGGGGGTAGGGTCGGGTTTTCAAGAGAATCTCATTCTATCTAGTGTGAATTTATTTCGCTCAGGGGGGGGGGGGCCAGGCCCCGTGGCCCCCTTTGGCCTACGCAGAAGGGGCGTACCATGACACTAGGTCAATGTTTCACATCATACCCTCCACAGTCCACAGTCCACATGATACCAAACTCCTGATGGGACGCGACACTAGCCCTGCACAAATCACCGTGGACAGTCCCACGGTGTCACATGTCAACTCCCGGCACAATATGACAACGACAACCTCAGCCCTGGCCGTCAACACCAGATCAGCGGCACGGCTCACGGTCACCCGGCCACGGTGACGTCATCACCTACCCGAGTGACGTCATCACCTACCCGAGTGACGTCACGCGATGCGTTGGCGGCCGCCACGTGGATGCCTTGCTGGGTGGCGGCTGAGCCGGCGTCACAGGCGCGAGCGAACATCCCCACCGCCCTGCGGACAGATCGACGGACTGACGTCACACATCTGACGTCACATGACTGACTGACGTCACACCTGGTGCTGATAATTCGCGCTTTGTGAGGAAATGCGTCCACTCTTGATGTTCAAAATACTGTTTAAGAGATAACTGTCGCGATACGTTGACGGAAATAAAAGCAAAAGGTAGCCAAAAGCACAACAGATATCACTGATGCAATCTGGATTCTGGCCACATAGTACGCCAGACAAATTAAGCACAACGAAGTAAATAATGAAACTGCCGACCTAATCCAACTTCTGACATACAAGACGAGCTCGCGCCAGCCACCATCATTCACTCAGCCTGTAGCGCACCACTAACGGAGCCACTCCGAGCCGCTCACCTGGTCAGCAGCACGAACTGGTTGATCTGCTGTTCGCTGAGCTTGTGCTCGGGCGTCCAGCGGGCCTCCTGCGTGTGACTGGTGTCTGTGTCGGGCGCCTCACCGACGGGGGCAGCCGGCACATCGGCCTGGAACTGCGGTCCCACGCGGATGCCACCCTTCCGCGGCGCCAGCAGGTCCGATGCCGGTTTCACGTATGGAGGAGGAGGCTGTAGACACACGAGACACAGCGGGCAGAGTTAGGGGGAGGAAAGAGCGAAGAGCAGCAAACTGCTGGCACGACACTTAACGGTCAAAGGAGGCTGAAATGATAAAAGTTAGGGCTTATGAGCAACGGGCTACTGCGAATATAAGCGGTCATTGGGAGAGTACAACGTCGAATATGTTTGACAGGACCCAGGGGGCGGAAAGACAAGTGTAAGTGTAACAAGTAGGTAAGAGAACAAGGAAGGAGACACCATGAGTGTCGATCGGAATGAACATGAAACAATGCCAGCAGATTTTGTAACAGCAAAAAAACGGTAACACACATTTGCCGGGAACGAGGGCAATGCTGTCGGGAGAACGGTGCTAATATTATATTTTAAGATTGAGTTAAGATTAAGATTAACTTAGATAAGATTATATTCTACCGAAATATCCAAAACTTCGCACAGGAGGGTTGCAGCAAAGATATATCCACGCTATTGATTCAGTCATCCTTACTGTTCCGTTCAGCAGCTTCTAAAATAGCCCGGTGCCGAGGCCTCCCGCCGGCTGGTCAGGCGAGCTATACGCAGCACACCGAGGCACGGAACTTTGACAGTTGTTTATGACTATTGACTATGCAGAACATTACCGGCCCGCTGAGTTAGTGAGTGAGGGATGTGGGTTTTGGATGAGGGCGATGTTTAGCAGTTCAAGGACGAATGTCTGCATGTTTATAAGTGGTAAATCTAGTACCCGTTGAAATCTGGATGAGTCCGATATCAACATCGTTTGCTAATTGCAGCTTCTCACGTGAAACATATCCCGGAAAATATAGCTTAATGCCAACATTATCTTCCTATCCTGCGAAAAGAGTTAGTCAGGTACTCAGCATTGAAGTAACGGTAAAATAACGGTAACGCGCAATTCAAATTATGATTCCAACGATAATCATGCAAAACAATAGATGTAATAAGACTTTGGATGCACATGATGCCTTTAACTTGTGTAAGAGGTATACAAATGTCTTTGAACTTAATATGATAATTATTTATATATTTCAGACAAGTGCGCTAATCCCGAAAACAGATCCCGAGGTCTGATTCCTAGGATCTGCATTAAGAATCCACTGTGATCGTAGATCCGCTTTTCAATTTACCGAGGGCTCCACTGGCATCATAGATGTGGCTACAAATTTGTCGAAATGTATACCGGGATCAGAGGAGCTCTTATAAACGACGTTAAGTAAGGGTGTTTCACTGGTATCACAAAGCGTCTACCACATATATGGGTTTTCTGAGTCTGTGATTTTATAAATTGTCAACACTTCTCAAGAATTGTAAATAGAACTGGTGTGGTCGTATATATTTGTTAGATGTTATCAAGAGGTATACCTATACTTCGGTACTATGAAGCATGACAACAATTACGCTTATTACGGAGACTTCCGACGTTGGATCCAATAACATTTGATATCATACACCCATTTGCATCGTTAATGATGAGATCATGTGAGATCAGAGGTCCGTTGCCCAATTTTCCAAATGTCAATGACATAAGAATGGATGGGACCGGGAAACTACATCGGGACGCCGAAATGTTGCTAAAAAGGTAATTCCCAAATCCCAGTCATCATGACAATTTTCAAATTAATGAATCAAATCAAATGCTAAAAAAACACCGACCAATGGCAAAACGCAGGTAGCAGGAAAATGGTACCAAACCGCCAGCCACATTAGCTGATAGTGAGACAATCGAGTCGGAAAATGTTGTGCCCAAAAACACTGATCACTTCAGGCTGCTGAGGCAGCGGTAGACAGTCAAATACAAAACAGGAAATAAGTCAAACGTGTCCGAGTTCTCCCGCGACATGAAAAAATGAGCAAGCATTCGGACACTATGAAGTATGAATCGAAGAGTCGACACCGTCCTGGCAGCACTTATTAACTTACATGTCGGACCATATACCATAGCGGGAAATATGCTTTGCAAGGAGCCAGTTAACACCTGGTGTGGTGGTGGGGGGGGGGGGTCATTTTGACCCCAACCCTCCGAGTTTTATAACAGCGGCACAAACGACAGCGAGCACCGCCGACAAATTTGGCACACCTACTCCCGCGATTATTGACGTCGATTACCTGCCCATATTGAGCCAAAAGATTTACCTCAGATAACTTCAGGTCAGGTCACCAGGTCACGTCAAGAGACCTTACCCCAAAATGTTTGTGGTCGTGCTAAAGCCTCAGTGTTTGTGAGATATTTAAAAACTACAGGATTTCATAAGGTCATACGTACCCACAAATCGTATATCTATGATTTCTATCTGTCGATGACATAAGTTCAGGTCAACTTTGTGACCTTCCCATCATAAATAAATGGGAAAATCTACAAATACTTCCAATTAAAAGAATATGCACTAGGTCAGGCAAATTATTTCAGAATCATGTTACTTTAGATAATTTTTGATGACCCAGGTCCCATTGTTGCTCGGTGACCTCCCGGTGACCTCTGCCAGGTCAGCTGAGGACGTCTGAGGTCACCATTTTATAGAATAAAGCTAAAGATGTGCAAATGATGTCACTGTGTTAGTCACTTCCATATACAACATAACCTACTCTGGTCACCAAACGACCTTGACCTAAGGTAAATTTAAGTTGACCTAACCAGGTCACCATCAATATGTTTTGAGGCGTCTGAACGAGACAAACACGATGATTTTTAAAATGATTGCTCTTTGTTAGACCAATACAAAAAAGTTATCTATGAACAACTTTTTGGAAGAAAATTACATCGTGACCTTCGGTGACCTATGGAGCCTAAACTATTAAACTTATTTAAATTTGATACACCAAGTACGATGGCGATAGTATTTGATGAGCTTTCGATTGTTTTTTTTTCCGTTTGTTGCTAGCTAGTATAATTCACGAAATATGTTGGGGTTTCTGGAGCAGAGTTCTAAACTTGGAAAATATGATCTTGGTGACTTCTGATGAACTCAACATTAACCTGAGCTTTAAAAATTCCTGAAATAACTTCGAATTTCATTGATGATTGGGATTTACGGGCGCTGCAACAACATAGTTATAAATGGCGCCCATTTCAAATTTCAAGCTTTCGAACGATTTTTCAGCGTCTTTCTAGTCCTTCTAGTTTTCGAGTTAGTGTGAGGGGGCATTTTGACCCTCCCCACGAGGGAGAAGCTGTTTCAGAGGCCCACTGGGACGCAGGTTGAGAGACCAACTTCATATGTAATGTATGTAAACGACTGTATGTAAACGGTTAATATATTATCGCACTGCTACTCACTTCCCATCACCAGAAGACAAGAAACATAGACACTTAC
The DNA here is from genome assembly GCA_014673585.1 of Semibalanus balanoides. NCBI lineage: Eukaryota > Metazoa > Arthropoda > Thecostraca > Balanomorpha > Balanidae > Semibalanus > Semibalanus balanoides. The sequence goes on from VOPJ01002126.1 coordinate 24,208, forward strand.
TTCACTATTTGAGAATTAACGACTTATAATAAAAATACTAGCAAATGGGCAAAACTAAAGGCAATATTTACGCAAGATAACACACATCGCAATGACATCCAACCGTCAATTCCATTGCACGGATATATTTCATTTTCCTCATTGAACATCATCATTTTCATCCACAATGTACCTAATATGGACATAACTCGGACATTTACTTACTTGGAAAGTTAATGTGATGCAGAGACGCATCATTTATCATGTCCCACTATCAACAATAACAAATAAAGCAGCCATATACGTCATGTCAAACAGAGACACTTGACATGGACCTGTGATATTCTATGGGTATGTTTCTCCTTTAGAAGCAACTTTTACTGGAACTGCACCGAGTGCACGTTTTCCTATTCGACGACAGGCTGCTACTAAAACTCGGCCGAAAGAACCAGTTAACATGTTCAACACTTCGTTCATTACCGATACACGCAAGTCAGGCGTAAGAACACGAGGCTTTGGCCCCTTCCTCAAATATATTTGCTTCGGCGAATACTGGTT
>VOPJ01002127.1:0-13219 GCA_014673585.1 Semibalanus balanoides
ACTGCGTGAAAACAGGAGCCTGGGCCGCCTCACTTTAACCCTCGCCCGTGCAGCGTCTGGCCACTGCGTGATAACGGGCATGGGCCGCCCCACATTAACCCTCGCCCGTGCAGCGTCTGGCCACTGCGTGATAACAGGAGCATGGGCCGCCCCACATTAACCCTCGCCCGTGCAGCGTCTGGCCCACTGCGTGAAAACAGGAGCCTGGGCCGCCTCACTTTAACCCTCGCCCGTGCAGCGTCTGGCCACTGCGTGACCGTGCAGGTCCGCAGGAGAAGGGAGTATGACCCCTGGCGTTTCGCCCCCAATTGAGCTGGAGACTCGATTTCAAAACGAGCGTGTTGCTCGTGACGAGAGGAAGCCATCGACACCCGATTTTAAGGTCATTAAATGATATCTGAAGTCATGTCAGTGACTAGTGATGTCATTTTTCCAAAATTTCCTGACCAAAACCAACCAATACCGAACAGGAGACATTTTGGTTGTCCAATTATTGACCGATTTTGGTTGAGGCCAAAAATGTCCAAGATTTGACCGATTTTCAAATAGTATATTTATTACTTATGTATACATACTGGCAAAAAATAGGTTTTTAACATCATAATTCATAAAAGGCACATGAACAGTTTTCAAAAAGACATGATTGTAAAAAATGAACTAAATACATTTGCAAAGCAAAATAGTGGATGCCGCAAGCAAGACCAAAGACATTTACATTATTTGTTTAATTTCGAAGTAAATGTGTAAATCAGTTGGGTGATAGAAAATAATAATCGCCGTAACAAAATGTGATTAAAAAGTGGATTTTTCAGAAATTAACCCGCGCCCCACTGGGCCTCTGCATTTCCTTCGCCCCGAGGGGGTGTTTGAACACCCCGCGACCCCCTCTAACTCGGGCTCCTACGGCACGTAGACCAAAACAAAAAACATTGTTAGAACCGTTAATCCACAAATCTTTCAAACTATTTTTCCGACTTTTTTCGCTCAGCGTCAAAACTCAGGTCACAAAGGTCATCGAAGGTCAAAATTTTGCCAATTTTAGGACATCGTCCAGAAACACCCAAATATCTCGGAAACTAATGCTATCTAGAAAACAAACGTTCAAAAAACTATCGCTAGCCATTACAATTTGCAAACGCATGTATGTCTTCAAAATTGACCTCAGGTCAATAGTGGCTCTAGAGGTCATTGAAGTCCAAAATGCTAATTTTTGCAAACAATATTTTTGCGAATAACTTTTTACCTAACAAAGATAACGCAATGCTGTTTACGCCATCGTGATTGTCTCATCAAGGCGCTTTGAAGTGTGTTAAATTTGATCATTTTAGTTCAACTTATAAAAATGACCTCAGGTCAAGGTCAAGTGGTGACCCAAGTAGGTCATGTTGCATATCAGGAGATGTATCTTGACGAGACAAACAACATTGGTGAAGTTACACCTTCTCTATCTTCATTAATGTTTGAGTATTGACGAAATGGGTGTTGGTGACCTCGGATGACCTCAGATGACCCCGTAAGGGTCCCTGACCAAACCTGCAACTTGATCATACATAAATATTCTATTATATACATTGTTCAGAAGGAAATGGACTGATATCGTCGAAAAAGAAAAGCATATTTGAATATTCTACTCTACATGACAATATAATGGGACGTCACAAATTGACCCGACCTTAGGTCACCGATATCAAAAATCCGGAACATATTTTGTAGAATGCTGTGACTTGAATGTATCTAAAAGTTAGATATCGATCCGTTAGAAACCTGTGTCATGGCACGACCGCAAACTGTTTGTAGGTGGGTCACTTGACCTGACCTGTGACCTGCCTAACCCGATACGAAGCTTGAATTTTTCGCAAAATGTGCGAAGATCAAATGATTAGTTATGCCAAATTTGGCGGCGCTACGCGCCGCCGTTTTTTCGTTATCTTGAAAAAGCAGGAGGTGGTGTTCAAACACCCCCCTCCCCCCAGTGGGGCGCGGGTTAAGCTGACCGAAAGTGTCAAAAAAATGAATAAGCCTGACCGATCAATTACCAAATCGGTCACGCAATTTTTTCGGTAACCAAAATTTGGGTTACCGATTGACATTGACATTGACTATCAGTGACCCAAATTTCATAAAATCGTAAATGTGTAGAGACTTATCGAGCTTAAAATATGAATGAACATCTAATGCTTAATGTGTGCCAGATTTGAAATCAGCGTCACAAAATGTCCGAGAAACTCCAAATTACAAAAAGGTCATCGGGTCATCTGAGGTCAGTGACCTCGGTTGATCTGTGGAAGGGCATGACCCTAGTGGAACATATAATTATCTATGATAATGAATCGCAGATTTGCCAATCAGCGTCACAAAATGCTCCTAGAAACTACCAGAAGCTAAGCATTGTAATGGAGGTCATCGTAGGTCATTGACCTTGGTTGACCTCTGGAAAGGTCAATCGAAGTTCTTATCTCAGTGAAAACCACAACTGTTACCTGGGAACACCTGTACATAATACATATGCATCTGAACAACAAACACTGGGAAACTGCACAAGTTTAAAGGATTGATACTTCAAGACGCAATTTGCGTTTTGACATGACCTTTAGAAACAGATCATAAGCCACGGGTCATGGAAGTTAGAATTTCAAATTTGTCAGAGTCTATGTAAAATTGTTCAAAAGTAGGGTACCGAAGGTTTTCGCAATTAATAAATATTTACGCGAGTTATTCCCGAAAAACCGATAAGGGGTGGCATCGATTTCCTTATATCATCCCCTGCACTGGCGATGATTAACCCTATTCCTGGAGGGATGAAAAGTATACGAATCTGTCGGGGGGGGGGGGCTTATTCGGCCCCCTTCCGAGAATCTGCCGCTGCCATAAGAGCTAGGAAAGCAGGTGAAACTTCCGGTGTGTGATAAGTCCGACAAATGAACTCTATTTTGTCAATTGGTGACCTTGGGTCATTAATCCTCTCAAAGGTCAACATGACGTCATCAAAAATATATTTTTTTGTCAAAACATGATGTTTTCAGGAAACTTGCCAATTTATCTCGAAAACTACTGGCAGCTAGGAGGTAATCCGAGAAAAAACTCATGCGAAGCGGTTTAAGTCTGTCTTTCAACACGCGTAAGGCATCAGAAAATGACCTCAGGTGATGGTTTGGAGCTGTAGGGTCAACAATGTTAAAATACTGTTTTTTCAAGTCAAAATCGTGTTCGTTAATAACTTCTGTATCAAAGTATATACATGGCAACTTATTTTGGTACAAAATCGGGTGGTCTCTCGTTCATTCGCGGTTCGAATCTATCAAAAACTGTTGGGTCAAATGAGAAATTTGACCGCCGGGTCAAGGAAGGTCATGGAGTACGTAAGTGGTCAGAATGCATATCAAAAGACGCTATTGACGAGACAAACATTTTTGAGACCATTTGTGAGTCCTCTATGAATGTTCTAAAGTGCACGAGTTCACTTGATAAAAATGTGTTACAGTGACGCTTGAATGACCCTTTCAAAAGGTCACTGACTACAAAAATTATTCCTTTTCATCCAAAGAAGGGCCTAAGAGGACCATGAATACTGAAAGTTAATTGGATCTGATGAATGTATTAAAAACCCACGTTTTTTCATTTTCACCATATACTATATTGGAAAGGTCGTGGACGGGCCCGGGCGGAAGTGGTCGGCGCTTGTCGAACGCCCTTCCGACCGCTGCTGATGATGTCCGCTCCGATGGCGCGGGCGCGCGTCCGCACCACCTGAGCCGCCATCTGCATCGGATCGCACCCGGCCACTGGCGCTCAGGCGGACTGCACTCTCGGCCGGTCAGCGCCAGGAGTACAAGGAGCTCAATCGACAATCGCGAGCCGCCATCCGCGCCGACTGTCGACACCATCTCCAGCAGCAGCTGACCAAGCACGGCCCCACCGGCATGTGGCGAGTACTGAGGCCCATGATTGGATCCAACAAGAGCTCTACACCCATCAGCGGCATCAACTGCTGACGCTTGAACAACTTCATGTCTCAGGTGCCCCAGACCTGGCGCCACTGTTCCCGCGCCGTCCAGACCCGTCCACGTTGCGTCTGCCCCGAGTCCTGTGCCGGTGGTCTGAAAATCCAGCCGATTAGCAGGAGATCTGTGGGTGAATAGTGCAGGGTCAAATGGAAATCGTCGCTGGAACTGAGTGCATGGATGGGGTTCTCAGTGTTCTCAATGATTCAGGACCTTCATCTATCACCGAGATTCGGACCATAGTAACGTGCTTGATGTAGTAGAATGCTAGGCCGTGGAGACTGGCAGGGAATGCCAAAAGCGTGGAGAGCCACGCCATCATACTCCAGTACCAACCAAAGGATGCATACTAACAAAGTCCGGACTCCGCCCGGGAATGTACGCGGCTATTCTCCATTCAATCCCGCCACAATACAGCAAAATCGCCGAGCGGGCTGTGCAGCTCCAGCTGACCGAGTATATGGAGACGCACCATTTGCTAAGTGACGCGCAGCACGGTTACCGCAGGCGTCACTCGTGTGAGACCGCTCTGCATGTGGTATCGGACGATATTCTTAGGGCCATGGACTGTGGTGAAATTGCCCTGTGGGCAATGGTTGACCTGTCAAAATGTTTTGACATGGTGCCGCATGATGGGCTGTTAGATAATGTTAGTTCTTCGTCATGGGCATTGGCATGCCTTTCTGGCTTGACAATTATCGGAAGTCAACACACAGCACAGGTCTCGGATCTCAGTAACAGTGAGGGCCACTCGGTGCGGGTCAGTCTGTCGAGAACCACTCAGTTGGTGTGGTACCAGGGCGGATCCCTCAGTTGCATTCTAGTGGGTCCTATTTAACATTTTGCGAATGGAAAATACACTATGTCCTCCAATGTCCCCTGAGTACTGTGAAAATAATGTTTCATGTTTCGCAGACTGAATACCCAACTTTGGACCCTGGTGAAAAAGCGAGAGCCGTTCCACTACTTGTCTAATCCGGCTTGTGAGACCGCTACTCCAGTGTTGTTCGACTGGTTCTGTGAACAACGGTATTGAAGGTGAACGAGACTAAGACTGAGTCTGATGGTCCCTGGGCCCAAAGCAGATGCTCAGAGATAGTCGCAGTGGTCAAAATGTGACGGTTTATATCAGGCAACGATTACTTCGTCAAACCACCGCCGTAACCTCGGGTGTAATTTTCGATCGTAGCCTTGATTTTCAAACCGATGTTGATCAACTCGTACCTAGAAGTGTACCGGTATATTGTTACTAGCGTAAACCCTATGATTAAACACGACCCTCCTCGTTCCTATGCGCTCATTGAGCCGTCTCATACACGCTCCTGGTTGTTTCCCCGTGCTGCAATGAGTTGCATGTCAGTTCCCTATGGCGATATTGCAACAAGGCAACAGGTTCACCGTATCCAGAAGGTGATCTAACTTTGCCGCGCGTGTGATAGTAGGGTCGCCGAAGGCTAGGTGACAGGATATCCGATGTAGCGCGAACGCTTTCGGCTGCCTTAATGCTTGATGAACTCATTACATTCACCGTGTCATGGACGTACACAAACTCTTACCAAAATTAGCACGTAACCGAGGCCTCCTTGTAAGGACTATAGGTTCAGCCGCTGCGCCAAACAGCAATCGCCACCACACGGACTGCCCGTCTCCGTGTATTGCCGCGCATTCGCACTGAAGCGGGACGCAGTCGTCTGTGCTATAGTGCCGTGAAGGAATACAACAAAGTCTCTAGAAAGCCAGGAATATCCTTCAAAACTGCGGCTAAGCGACACCTCGTTACCTGCCGTGACGCATGAGCGATGTTGTAGTGGACAATTTTTTTTTGTGAATGTATGTGTATGTTTGAATGTTTCACTCATTGTCACACTGTTTTATTACCATCATTGAACGTGCGAAGGCGAAAGCCACTGAAGTACAGTGACCCTGACGAATATAACGAAATTGACATTGAATTGAATTGAAAATTAGCATATTGACCTGACATCATGGTCATAGGTCAAATAATTTTAATTAAATATCACCCTGAAAACTTTTCCACTACTTATTATTTGGCATGTTTTTCTCACGTACTATCTTTATTTTTTTAATCGTCTTGAAATATAAAACTTTCATCAATTTTGTAACAAAAAAAAAATCTTTCAAAAATTGGATTTTCAAAATCAAATTGAAATTTCGTAGATAGCATCTGAAAACAACTATCAATTCTCTACCGGAATGTCTATTTTTTTTTCTAACACTTATCTTCAACACACAACTCTCCTATGAGTGCTCTTGGAACCAGCAGAGATTTTGGGTTGTCGAACACGGCCGCGAAACACGCCCGCCTAAAAACTGATCCTTGGACCCCCTCCTTAATAATTCAATTTGGAACAAAAGTACACACATTCGATGCGCAATGAAATGTTAGGAAAAGCCAGCAAGTTTGAAGATTCTGAGGTGAGTTATGAATGACCCGTACGCGAAAAACCTCAAGGGGGGCCGATTCGGCCCCCCCGACAGTAATAGGGTTAAAGGAAATTATTTCACCTTTATCGTTTTTTTTAACTGAAATAGCAGTTTTTTGTAGAACAGATCGAAAAAATGGGTTGTGGTGAAAGAATTACCTCGCAAACGTATGTCGTAACCTGAGGTCAAGCGGTGACCAGGGGTGGTCAGATCTCTCCTTGTGCACTGTCTATTAGTGGTGTCAATCGGTAACCCAAAATTTGGTAACCGAAAAAATTGTGTGACCGATTCGGTAATCGGTCGGTCAGGCTTAAACATTTTTGGACGCTTTTCCGTCAGCCTTATCCTGAACAATTCACATTTTCGTCACATTTTTACGCATTCTTATTTCTATCCAGCAAATTGATGCTTAATTTGCTCACAATTCAATCCATTAATATTGATACTCGATAGAACACATCATTATTATATCATGATTGAAGATATTGCTCAGAAGAGTAAGTTAGGTCCTTAAAATAAGTATTGTATGCATTATACACATGCATATTACATACACCACCACCACCGATAATTTCAAAATCGGTCAGATTTTGGACATTTTTTGCTTCAACACAAATTGGCCAATAATTGGTCAACCAAAATGTCTTCTGTTCGGTATTGGATTGGTATTGGTCAGGCAAATTTGGGAAAATGACATTACTACTGTCTATAGGCTAGTGGGGATATTTAGCCGTTGTATCTACTTCGATGAGTGTTTTAGGGAAAAAGTTATGCGGTACCTACCCGAGATTTGACCTCCCGGTCTTTCTTCGACCTCCTAAGATCAAACGATTGGCCTCAGCTAGAAATGCTTATATATTTCGAATACCAATGGCATCACCAGAATTTTTAGGTTGGGGATTGTGGCCACAGGATTTTTGTCAGAAGGGCACGTCAGTGGTAGAATAGTAGACAAGGGCGCGTCAGTCGCTCCTCATATATGTTGTTGACCGGGAGGGCAGGGGGTTAGGGCCAAGTCGACAGAGAATCACATTTTACATGGTGTAAATTGTTTTGCTCAGGGGGGCCCGTGCCCCCCCCCCCCTGGCACTTCCCTATATATAGGTACCATCATATAGGTACCAGACATATATGCGGATCCCAAAAACAGATCCAGTAAAGGCTTGTTCCCAAATCTACTAAGATAATAGTATATCAGTTTATAAATCTCACAAATTTACCAGAATTGGGACCTCAGATAAGCAATTTTCAAGCGATTCGTTAGAATATACGATGGTAAAAATGGGCTATTTGGTGTCGGGACCCGGGGGGCAAAGCTCTCGGGACGTGGTTTATGGTCAACCAACCCCCATGTTTTTCTGGACCTCAAAATCTCTCGGATCTGTATCGATCTCAGGAGGTCCCCATTCGGAGGTTCGGGGGAAAGTTGCCCCTGTTGCCCCTCTCCCCCCCGTGGCGACGCCCTTGTCGAAGATACTCATCGGCATCAACATTACGTGTAAGTTTTTACACAGATCGGCCGGTAAACAACAGATACGTATTTAGACGGCTCATTTAGACGAATGCGTATTTAGATGTCCGTGAAGTTAGCGTCATACTTCATAATCATCACACAACTCGTGAAGTTGTATTTTCCCCCAAAACCTCGTGTATAGGTAAACCAGACCATGCTGATTAAAAATAAAGTTCAGTTTGCGATAGTGAGTGACCTTCCAGGTCATATTTCAGGTCAAAGAACGGAGAGCACGCTGGAGCCTCAAGTTACCGTCCGATTTACTTAAAAAATGAATCAAACGACTTCTTTGACAAACAACTAGCGTCAGCAAGACTTTCAGGTGTCACGGTCATGACCTTCCAGGTCAAAAGACGAGGAACGCGCTAGAGCCTAAAGTTTCCGTCATATTTCTTAACAGTGGTCTTAAACGATTCTTTGGGAAAAAATCGAGCATAGGCCAGACCCTATGTATAGTGCCCTGGGCCAGACTTTCAGATTTCAAAAACATTACCTTCTAGGTTAAATTTCAGGTAAAAGGTCAAGGACGGGGAACGCACTAGATCCTTAACCCGGCATTGACTGGAGGGGGAGGGGGGGGGGGCGTTTAAAGCTCCTATTGCCGTAATTTTTTAACACTAAAATTCGACCTGTAAGCGTCGATTTTCGGGTTATTTCGGTAGTTAAACGTCGATTGGTGACGTTAGGTGACCTTAATCGAAATTTCGGGAAAAATCCCATCCTCATTTTGACGCGTTCTCTCGATAGGTGCCCTTGAAAAATTCGTGCAACGCATCATTTGTCCACAAAAAGGTACATAAGGTCGATTTTTAGTGTTTTCGGTAGTAAACGTCGATTGGTGACGTTAGGTGACCTTAATCGAAATTTCGGGAAAAACCCCATCTTCATTTCCGCGCGCTTCTTTCGATTGGGGGCCCTTGAAAAATTCGTCAGCGATCGTTCTGTCCACAAAAAGGTAAATAAGGTCGATTTTTAGGAATTTTCGGTAGCTTAAACGTCGATTGGTGTACGTTTAGGTGACCTTAATCGAAATTTCGGGTAATATCCCATCGTTCATTTTGCACGCGCTTCTTTCGATTGGTGCCCTTGCGAATAAATTCAACTGCAACGCATCAGTTATTGTCTTCCACAAGAAGGTACATAATCCGTCGATAAATAGGGTTTTTTCGGTAGGTGAAACGTCATTGGTGCAGTTATGGCTGACCTTAATCGTAATTATCCCGTGGAAAAACCCCATCTTCCATTTTTACGCGCTCTTTCAATTGTTGCCTCTTGAAAAAGATTTCGTGCAACGCACATGTTTTGTCCAAAAAAGGTACATAAGGTCATTGGTTTAGGGGTGTTCGGTAGTTAAACGTCGTTGGTGACGTTGGTGACATTAAATCGAAATTTCGGTGAAAACCCACTTCATTTGTACGCGCATATCGATGGTGGCCATTTTAGACATGAAAATTCGTTAATGTGAACGCATCGTTTGTGCCCACAAAAAGAGGTACCATAAGTTCGATTTTTTCGGTGTTTTCGGTGTAAACGTCGATTGGTGACGTTAGGTGACCTTATATCGAAATTGTTCGGAAATAAACCCCAATCGAGATTCATTTTGACGCAGAGCTCTTTCGGACCTTGGCTGCACTTGAAAAGTTCGTGAACGCATTCGTTTGGTCCACAAAAAAGGTACACTGAAGTCGATTTTTAAGGGTTTATTCGCGTAGTAATAAACGTCGAATTGTGACGTTAGTTGGACCCTTAATCGACATATTCGGGAAAAATAACCCCATCTTCGATTTGACTGCGCTCTTTCGATTGGTGCCCTTTGAAATCTCGTCGCAATCGCTCGTTTCGTCCCCAAAAATGTACATAAGGTCGATTTTTTAGGGTTTTCGGTAGTTAAACGTCGATTGGATGACAGTTAGTGAACCTAAATCGATTCGGGTAAAAACTCCCATCTTCATGTTTGAACGCGCTTCTTTTCGAATTGGTGCCCTTGAAAATTCCGTGCCTAACGCATTCGTTTTGTCCCAAAAAGGTTACATAAGGTCGATTTTAGTGTTTTTCGGTTAGTTAACGTCGAATGGTGACGTTAGGTGAACCTAATCTGAAATTTCGGGAAAAACCCCATCTTTAATTTTTGACGTCGTTTCTTTCGATGGTTGCCCCATTGAAAAAGCTTTCGTGCAACGCATTGTTTGTCCACAAAAAGGTAATAAGTTCGATTTTCTTAGGAGGTTAATTCTCAGGTAGTTTAAACGTCGATTGGTGACGTTAGGTGACTTAGTGAGAACTTCGGGAAGATAACCCGTAGTCTCATTTTAACGCGCACTCTTCGATAGGTGCCTTGAAAATTCGTGCAACGCATCGTTTGTCCACAAAAAGGTACATAAGGTCGATTTTTAGGGTTTTTCGGTAGTTTATCGTCGATTGGTGACGTTAGGTGACCTTAATCGAAATTTCGGGAAATAGCCAATCTTCATTTTGACGCGCTCTTTCGATTGATGCTCTTGAAAAATTCGTGCAACGCATCGTTTGTCCACAGAAAGGTACATAAGGTCGGTATTGAGGGATTCGCTCATTTGACCTTGACCCTTGACCTTGACATTGAAAATAACATCAGATTATTAATCCTCGTATGCGACTTGACCTACATGCGTATTTTGGACAAAAATATTGACGTTGCAATTTTCTGTTGTGTTGGCTGTTGGCTAACTTCACGGACATCTTGCATATCGTTTTGAGCGATGACAGAAATATTTCGCAAATCATGTAGATTATTAGCTTAAATATCTACCTTAATGTTCAAATCGCAGTTCTAGTGGGGGGCAGCCCCCCATTTTAACCACCAGGGGGGGGGGTGCTGCTGCCCCCGGTGGGGTCGCCCCTACTTTATGTGTATTTGTGGATTAACACAGGCCCGGGGCCCAGTTGCGGCTGAAGTCAAATTAATATCTACACACATCGCACAGTCAGACAAGAAATGAGATGCCACATCGCTGATAAAAGTAAATGTAAAAGTATGACACTGATGTAGGCAAAAAACCTGAACGTATAGGCAAACAAACGCAAACCTAAAAGTACATACAAAAACCTAAAAGTACAGGCAAAACAAACTAAGTGTACAAGCAAAAACCCTAAAAAGTACAGGCAAAAACCCTAAAAGTACAGGAAAAACCATAAGAATAAATAGATGTATACAAAATACATGAGAGCCAATGACTGAGCGCAGGGTACAAAGGTCGCAGCAGCCACCTCTAACTTAGGTAGGTGCCCTGATCGTCAGCGATTTGTTGTGGCTAGTTAGCAGGGGCGTAGGAACTCATTTGAAGTGTTGTGGGGGGGGGGGGGCAAAATGCATTTTGAAGTCGATTCTTTCCATGCAACGTCCATAGGCGTAATGTTAAAATCCGAAAATGTTGGGGGGGGGGCAGTTGCCCCCTGTGCCAAGGTCCTACTGCCTATGCTAGTTATGTAATAGTATATATAAAGTTATACCATATATATAATAGGGTTATACATTCGTGATAGGTATGAATAGGTTTGCAGACCTTGTGAATACGATTCAACTCTGCATTGAGTCGCGATCTCATGAATCAAGCACTTCTTGCCGACTTCAAAACTGATTCGAGTCGCTCACATTTTTTAGGACTTGGCTTGAGTCGTGTTGGAATCGATGAGCTATGTAGAAGCCATGATGAGTCGACCGACGAAATATTTAGAGAGCTGACTGAGTCCCGGTTCCGCCGCAACTCAGATCAACAACGCCTTTTAGAGTTAAAAGGGAGCCGTTCAAAACTTGTAGTTTTTTAAAAGCCGGAGATGTGGTAAATCCATCAACAATTTCTAACATATTGGGAATACCGCATGCAGATCACAATATTCAAATTAACTTCTCAGTTTCTAGGTTGCAAATGTATTCATAGTTTGAGTTGGGATTGAGTCGTTATATGATTCAAAATGATTGAGTCGGGACAGATCGGGGCTCAAAAACACTTTGAATCGATTGAGTCGAAAGCGCCGACTCAAAAGTCTTTGATTGAATCGAATGCATAACTTTGAATGTCTGATTGAGTCGTGATTGAATCAACTAACGTAGATTTTGAGTCGTGATTGAATCGTTCGAAAAATAATGAATCGTATACAAGTCTGATAGTTAGTACAGGCTAAATAGTAGAGCACAGTTGTGGCAGGCGAACTAAGAAGTTATGCACTGTGTTTTGAATTCTGACTTCTGACGCCATTACGCTGTGTGTAAATTTAGACGAAATCAGAGTAACTTTAAATACGTATTTGAATACGAATACGAATACGTTGCTGGCTTCATGGACATCGTGCTCACGTCCACAATAGCATTATGGTAAAGATCGATACTTGAAACGTAGCCCAAATAAGCTAACGGACTTACAACAAGCTTCGAGTATGTGAGCCTTTGGAGTGATGGAGAAGCAGGACCTCGTCAGTAGTCACTTGCGTATAGTTGCATCATATTCACATGCACATAGTTGCATCATATTCACATGCACATTCGCGGACCCTTTTGTTTGCGCTGCAAATGTGCATTTAGCTATATAGATATTGAGCTGCTGATTACGAAAAACATATTTTCTAAGAACGCCGTCCAGTAGTTTTTGAGTTATTAGTGTTAGTAAAACATGGATACGCACGTTCAGTAGTCTTGCTTTCCTTCATGGAATAAATTTGTCGTACGAGAAGGGCCCATATGGAAGCATAAATCATAACGACGTATATGACGCTCTTGTTTCATTCCAGCTTTCTGGCTTCTACATGTTGTTATGAGTTTTATTGGCCTTGGGTGCTGTGTGCGAAAGGCAATTCAATCAATTAATGGCAATTTAAGTTTTGTTCTGAAGGGCTATTACAATAATATTTTTGTGTAGAATAACGTGGCTTCTTTGTAGTAAGTAATATTGCACAAACAAGAGTGTGGTCATCCAATGGCAATACAGCAAGAGCCATGTCATCCAAGCAGAAACCAAAACAGGATCAGGAAAGTCTTTTGAAGACGATAGATGTGCAGAAAGAACAGCTGTCACGATACGAATCAAGATTAAAAGGTAGGTGTTCGCCGATGTCTTATTTTAAAAATTAATTCGCTGATTGCTTCGCATGTTTTATTGAAGTTTTCTGGGATAAAACAATTACTTTATAGGGTGTCAAAGTGTTCATCTTGCCCTGGAATGTGATTAAATCAGTTGGGCAAACTACGGGGAGGCGATCTAAAAATTGATCGATCAATAAATAGATCGGA
>VOPJ01002128.1:0-17749 GCA_014673585.1 Semibalanus balanoides
TGGCCAGCCATCCTGTGCAGTCAGTTTCAGACATTGGTCGCGCGCTCGCTCGTGTGGAATGTCCCGCACCATTAATGGAGATTACCTCCCGTGGAGACACCGTCACACCGTGCCGCCATGCACCAGCGGCTGGGGACAGCGGCCGGGACACAGACTGAGCCGACAGTGACGGCCGTGTGACGTCATCAGTTCAGCGACTCCGATGACGTCATTATCATAACAAACTTAATGATGTTGCAAAGGAGCGTAGAGAACTAATGTCACGAACCATTGAAGTCTGTTACGCGTCGGAGAGAGGCCGTTAAGCTGGGTTATATCTCTTTTCTCTCTATATCGGTAAGAGCTGTCCCCGTGATATCCCCGAAGACCAGTGACACATCAGTGCTGTGCGAACTGGGCGATAGACTGCACCATTTCTTTATTTGTACAGTGGACCTTTATCTGGCGTCCACAGCGAAGTTACGGCTGCGATAGTGTTCGATCGCGTTCGTTTGGCGCCGGGAGATGGTCGGCTGGGAGTGCGGCAGTTCGGCTCGACACACATCTCCGAACGCTGGACACCAGCGGCATCTGCACGACATTTCCCATCGCTCGTAACTCTGCAGCTGCCGGCGGGCCGGCGCAGCTCGAAAGCCCCGCTCCTGAGCTGGCCCTGAGCTGGTCCGGCCGGAGGGGGAGCGAGGCGAGATCTCTATTATATCTTGTGAAAACAGTCAGCAACGGCTGCCGGCACCTGTCGTAAACAGGGCCTCCTGTTCCCCGGGCCCATCAGGCCTTCACAGGGCTCTGTTCCGGGCCCATCATGACCTTTCAACAGGGCTCTGTTCCCGGATTCTCTCTATCAGTGCTTCACAGGGGCTCTGTTCCCGGGCCCATCATGCCCTCACACGGGCTCTGGTTCCCCGGGCCCAGTCAGTGCCTGTGCACAGGGCCCTGTCCCCGCGGGCCTCATCAGTGCACTCACCAGGGCTCTGTCCTGCGGCCCATCAGTGCCGTCACGAGGGCGTCTGGTCCCCGGTGGGCCTATCAGTGCCTTCACGGGGCTCTGTCCCCGGGCCCATCAGTGCCCTCACGGGGCTCTGTCCCGGGCCCATCAGTGCCTTCACAGGGCTCTGTCCCCGGCCCCATCGTGCCTCACAGGGCTCTGTTGCCCGGCCATCAGTTGCCTTCACAAGCTCTGTCCCCGGACCCAGTTCAGTGCCTTCACGGGGCTCTGTCCCCGGATTCCCATCAGTGCCCACACCAGGGCTCCTGTTCCCGGCCCATCAGTTGCCCTACAGGGCCCTGTCCCCGGGCCCATCAGTGCCATCACAGGGCTCTGTTCCCGGGCCCATCAGTGCCTTCACAGGGCTCTGTTCCCGGCGGGCCCATCAGTGCCTTCACAGGAGCTCTGTCCCCGGACCCATCAGTGCCTTCACAGGGCTCTGTCCCCGGCGGGCCTATCAGTGCCTTCACAGGGCTCTGTTCCCGGGCCCATCAGTGCCTTCACGGGGCTCTGTCCCCTGGACCCTATCAGTGCCCTCACAGGGCTCTGTTCCCGGACCCATCAGTGCCTCACGGGCTCTGTCCCGGACCCAATCAGTGCCCTCACAGGCTCTGTCCTGGCGCCCATCAGTGCCCTCACAGGCTCTGGTTTCCCGGGCCCATTCCAGTGCTTCACGGGCTCTTCCCCGGACCCACCAGCTGCCTCACAGGGCTCTGTTCCCGGCGGGCCCATCAGTGCCTTCACAGGGCTCTGTTCCCGGCGGGCCCATCAGTGCCTTCACAGGGCTCTGTCCCGGCGGGCCCATCAGTGCCTTCACAGGGCTCTGTTCCCGGGCCCATCAGTGCCTTCACAGATGCACGGTCACGCAGGACGGTGACTGCCCTGTACCTACATTCTATGAACATTAGGCACGTCTCTCCCGAGTTCTGGCCAGCTCCTACCGTTACAATTATTCAAATTTGTTCGTAAAATGCGTCGAAACATCCGCCGGAGAAGCCCTCGCGTTCTTCGCGTTCTTCTCCCCGCTGCCATTGCTGGGCCGCTGGAGCTGTATATACATCGGGTTTCCTCAGAGGCTCCTCCATCTTCTCCATGATGTCCTCTTGCATACGAACTAATGACGTCGGTGTGCCGCTTTATCTGGCCCCGACCCTCGGCTGATGACATACTGCACCACTGTTGTCGCCGGGAGGGGAGGCTCGATTATCCGAGCCACTGTTGGCCCCCATCAAGAACAAGGGTAGGGTACAGTGGCGGATCCAGGATTCGGTCAAGGAGGGGGCCACTGAGCAAAACGGCCCCCCTCTCAGGCCTCGGTGGGTCCTCTCAGGCCTTAGTGGACCTCCGTCAAGCCTTGGTGGGCCCTTTTGACCCATAAGACAAATTAGCCAGATTGACCACTTTGACATGCAAAAATGGCATTTACAAAACCAAAATGGGCCTCGCAAACCAGAATTGGCCCCCTTCAAGCCCAGAATGTTTCCACTGTACGGTAAAATTGCGTGCCTTCTAAAGTCAGACTGGGACGCCTCTAGAGTCAGAGTGGGCAAATTGACTTACGATTGTGGAAACAGTAAAATCGTTTCCAGTCAGCTTCGATCGGCTATGGGCCCACTCGGGCTATTGAGCCCCATCGAGGTTCAATGGGGGGCATAGCGCCCCATGCCCTCTCCCTCTGGGTCCGCCACTGGTAGGGTATGACACTATCCGAATAAACTTTGTTTCCTAATGCACAGGAAATCGCCGAACATACTAGTCTGCTGTATCATGTATTTATTGTGAAAGATATTGTATTTTGACTTGTTAGGTTCTGTTACGTCCTTGTAAGTTACTCAGTAGACAAAAGAGCTTGTCTATCAATATTATATACATAATATAGACACTATAGTATCTATATTATTATATCCTGTATATAATTATAATATAATCATTATATACATGATTATATATTATTATATGTCGAGTCGAGCAGTGGCGGATCAACGGTTGGGCAAAATGAACAATTGCCTCCCCCCCCCAACCGTCCGAAACCGGCAAAAAATAACACATTCACGTTACAGAAGGAAATCTGAGCAACTTTGACTAAGGAATGTGTACTTTAAGTCAGCTTCCAATGCATAAGCGAGTGAAACCCGATAAGTTTTCAGAAATTTGGAGACTTTTGGAGAATTCCCCCCCAAACTCCCGTTCTGGATCCGCACTAGGAAAGTCGAGTAAATATATGCAAAATGGTGCGCGTGTTTTGATCAGTTTGACTACCGTTCTTTGCAAACAGCGTAGTTTGTTCCGGCGAATCCTTCCTCCTGCCATCACGGTATGACATAACCGGACATTTACGCCTTTCTTTTTCAACAATGGAAGCAAATTTTACCCTCCCAGATGTGTTTAGATCAGTCCAGAATGCTTGGATTTTTGGAATTGAATGGCTTTTGAAAATTGGGTATGGCTGTGGTTCTACAACACGATTTTTGCTGTTTTAGATCTACCAGATTGAACATTTTTCATTTGGACACATTTTTGTCGTATCTCAAGGGGCTTTAAATGTCAAAGCTGAACTTATTGTGTATCCACATTGCACAGCTATTTACCATGCAAAATGATTTAGACATAATTTTTGCGGACATCGCTTGCCATGTTCAAAGAGAAGTGCATTGGCAGTGAAAATAGTCACAACTAGTGCAATAACCAAAAGTCGTCATACACTTAATTTCCATTTCAAAACAGCGCAAAAATTAAGATTGCATACTCAGTGGACCTATGGGTGTCAAAAGTACAATCAAGCTCAGGTTTTCACAAGATAGCTACATCCATGTTAGGAGCTGAACAAGTTTAGTTCGTGACGAAATCAGCTTCTGAAACCGCGAAATAGTGCGCCGTCCGCGTGTGTTTACTGCGCTTCATCTGAGCTGTAGCTACACGTGGGCCTGCACTGGGCCGTCTCAGACGGTGGTTACTCCCGGGTTTTCCCCGTCCTCCGTCTTAAAGCCCGGCCCGGCCGGCCCGGCTGTGTTGTGCTGTGACCGCGAGAGGATGAGTCACCGGTGACGTCATCAGATCGGCAATGCCCGGCGATCGGCGCGAGGACGCGAATGATGCAACATTGCAGTTGGCGTCACACGTCTGACCGTGTCGATACGCGAACCATGTGGATAAACCGCGAACCGTGCCGATAACGCAGCTGGGCTACCCGCCCCGTCAGGATTCAAGGTATACTCCGCGACTTCCGACGCAGGGGCAAGCCGCAGAGCGGCGGGCGGGCGGGCTCAGTAGTGCGCACAGAACCCAGGACCGCGCCGGGTGAGCGGCCACCAAGACGAGCCACACGGACGACTCCAGACCGCGCCGGTGACGGCGACCAAGACGAAGCCACGCTCGACGACGTCCAGAGCCGCGCCGAGTACGGCACAAGACGACAGCCACACTGACGACGTCCAGAACCGCGCCGGGTGACGCGCGACCAGGACGAGCCAAACACTGACGACGTTCAGGACGCGCGCCGGTGACGGCCACCAGACGAGCCACACTGACGACGTGCCAGACCCGCGCGGTGACGGCGACCAAGACGAGCCACACTGAACGACGCCAGCCGCTCACCATGGGCATCAAGCGGACCATTATTGCACTGCAGCCCGGCCAGCAGGGGATGCTCGAGTTCACCCCCGGAGAGAAGATGAGCGGTGTCCTGATGCTGGATATAGGCGGCGGTAAGCCGCACAAGCTCAGTGCGGTGCTGGTGAAGGTGCGAGGCGAGGCTCGCACTTGGTGGAAGACAGGCTCAGGTGACGACGAGAAGAGCCACTTTGAGATCCAGAGGCTGCTGCGGCTTGACCTGCCGCTGCTGGCGGCGAGTGAAGGTCAGCCCATCGCGCTACCTCCTGGCCAGCACCAGCTCCCGTTCACATTCTCCCTGCCACACAAGCTGGCCTTCTCACAGAAGCATTCCGACGGCCATGTGTCGTATGATTGCAAAGCGCGCGCCATCAGCCACAGCTTCTGGTCGTTCAACGGACGAGCGAGTGCCGAGTTTCGAGTGCTGCCACACCGCGACTTGTCCAGAGAGCCTCATCTGGCGCGGCCGCTGATGGTACAGCGCGAGGCTCGCTTTTCACTATTGGGCCGCGATCCAGGCCCTTTCCGGCTGAACCTCACGCGGCAAGGGTTCACTGCTGGTGAGGTGATAGACGTGTGGCTGGACGGTCCGGACCGGGCGTTCGAGATGTTGGCGGCCGCCGATGACTCGGTCCAGCTGAAGACCAGGATCGTGTTCCGAGCAGGCATCAGTACCACCCAGAGTAAGCGGGTTTTGGTGAAGGTGCGGCCGGGCCGCGCACCGGCCGCGTGGCGCCACATCCAGCTGACCGTACCGGATGGAGAGGTCACCATGGATGACAGCAGCGGCTGCAGCATCATCAGCGTCACGCACTACGTCAAGGTGCAGGACGTGCACCTGCCGGTCGTCCTGGGCACGGTGTCGGTGCCTCCCAGCTGACGCGTCTGACCGGAGGGGAGCGGTGGTGACCACCGACCACTCGATCACGCAGGGAGACGCTCAGAGCCGCCAGACGGAGACGGGGTCAGAGGGGCAACAGGAATCCTGCCGGCCATATTGGCATGACGGAACGACGGAACGACGGAACGAGTGACGCATACAGAAGCAGTGGAGTGAGGGGTTTTACACAGACACTCAAGTGCAGCTGTGTTGCTTCTGGAACAAGTTAGTGGCGTTCGTAACCCACAGGCTGTTGAAACTTTTGAAACTTACTGATGTTCCTCACAGTGACTTCTCATGATCTCGCACCGCTGGCTGTGGTGTCTGGCCAGTGATCATCTGCTAATACGCTTATACGCTTCACTCGGGGATCGTGAACGCTTACAGCCGGTTCATCTGTCGCTCCTTTATATCTCAGGCTTATGTGTGCTAGAATGGATTAAAGCCCTTACCGACGCGTGTAGTGTGGACGTTTATAGGCTCCTGAATGGAATGGTATGATGTCAGAAGTTGCATTTAGGTATTCTACAACTTCTCAAGCTACAGAATACCTTAATCACCAGACGTCATACTGATGATGTCCCCAATTTCACTGTTTTTGACATGTCTATTGGTTTTCTCAGCATTGTGTTTCTCTCATACCTACGTATCGTATTGTGATAATATATTTATGTGAGTGGATTGGTGTTTATTTTGCCAATGACGAATTCGTCACCAGGGCCTACAACATCTGGTTATTGTTAGCATTATACAATTCAAGTGTTATGGATATAGTGCAACCGTGTCGATTTTTGAAAACGATGGGGGGTCGAACAGAGACGTACCCCAGGGAAGCCTATTAGCGTCATGGCTTTCCTGAAACTATCAAAATCATATGACAAATAACATAGTTTAAATACAATTCTGGGCAGCTTGTACACAAGAGGGTGTTTTTAATCCATTTATAATACTAAAACAGAGAAAATCTTATGAGTTCTGACCTTCTGTCAGACGGCCCCTCAAACCGACGTTTTGGGCCGGTCAGCACTCAGCATCCTCAAGAAGGCAGAAGGCCTGAGACCTTACTTGGAACCCTTGCTTAGTAAAACGGCAATGTTATCCTGACATTGACTGGGGGTGCAAATATCTCCCCTGATGTATTTTCGCAATAGCTCAACAATCAGTAGCGACATCAACGTGAAACTTTGGGTACCTTCTTATATACTGACTTTACCTCTTATGAGCATAAATGAAGAAGTTTTGTAAAACAAATCGAGATAAAACGAATTTAGTTACGTCATTACACACAAATTTTAACTTCACTGAAATGAAATAAGGTCGTAAAATGACTGCCACAATCGAATTATACGTGTAAAATAATGCATCAAACATGTGCTGCATGACTTTCGTATATTTCTTGCGCTTAGTTACTTACCTTTTGTGACCTAACATTGACTTTTTCCGAAATTCTTACTTGCTCATGCGGGATGTGTATTTTACCTTATATGTTTTTTTTTTAATAGGAAACGTGTCTATTTGCTTGCCGATTTTAGGTGGTGTGATAGGCTTGGCCGCTGTGACCCCTCTTGAATCCACCAGCGGCCACAACAATGGAGGGCGAGGGTAAACATTAGGGGGCCCGAAGGTACCATTTGGGGGGGCGAAACTCAGCATTGGGGGGGGGGCGAGGACCCACCGACAAAAGTGTATATAATGTCATCTATAATCTGTATTAATGTGCTACAGGGCTGACTATTTTGGTTCCAAATAAGCGTCCCACTGGTTTGGCGGCACAGCAGTTTAGGGAGTATAACGCCTTTTGGTAAAATTATGAGAAATGATGGAGGATGAGGCCACTAATCTGGGCACTCATCTACATCAATTCACATATTTTTCCCAAGGTGGCATATTACCTTAAACTGCTGTGCCGGCCAGCCCAGCGGGACGCTTATTTTGGAACCAATAGTACCTACTATGTCCTCAACTCTTTTATCGCGGTATACCAACACAAGAGATGGTTGGCAAGCATTCGCAATTCACATGAAACCTCAGCTTGCATGACTTTCCATCGGCGGCACTTTCTGTATTTTTAAGAATGTCATCTTTGAAATATTTCCGCTACTGTCAACACACGCACGCACGCACGCACGCACGCACGCACGCACGCACGCACGCACGCACGCACGCACTGCACGCTTGCAACACGTCTCAGTGTTATATTTATCCGAAATGGGTTACGCTGACATATGATTGACGACCAATCAAAGATTCCAAAAATATTCCATGGGAAACTTGAAATCACTGGCGGGATCCCAAGTCCTCTCCTGGGGGCATCTTTTTTGTGGCAAAAAGGTCCCTTTTCTCTCTCCCGGACTCTGGCCGTCTCACCTTTTTTTGGTATTCGAGCTTAAAGGGGTGTGCCTACTCTTTTGAAAATGTCAAAATATATTTGTATTTTCGGTAAGAAGCTCCCATTGGTTTGATCATTGAACATTGGTTACGAATAAAATTCACGTCTGGAGCCCCTTTATTGAATTTTTTACTTATATTTCTGTTTTTGTCATTTTGTTTTTGCTTCAAAAACTCATAAACGATCGCCACTATACACAGAGTAACGAAAGAATGTTACCTACAATGGCGCACGAATAGACAATAAACAACCCCTATAAGAACAATGTTATGGGGTTTGTTATAGTTATCGATGGCTCTGTTCCGGCAAGCTTGCTTATAGTGTCACGAGTTGTTTCTATTGGCTCAGCGTTAACAATATATGCTAGCGTTGTAATTTAAGGGCAAGGATTTAGTAGCGAAAGCTCTCTGGCGAATATTGATAATTTTGTTCCGCCGGAATGATCTTGGCGAATTTGGAATATATCAGCAACTATAGTGAATCTGGGGAAATGAAGTACATGGTTAAATTCAGACAAATATGTTCTACAGACAAGTGTCAACAACTCCACGAAACCAATGTGAGTAGGCACACTCTCTTTAAGAAGCTCACTTTTTTCGGGGGAAAATCACTTTTCGGATTTTTGGGGAAAAAATCACTTTCAGAGGAAAAATCGGGAAAAATTACTTTTGGGGGAGAAATAACTAAAAACGCGATATTCAATAGCATATACACATTTAATTGGTGATAACGTTTATCTCATACCAACTCTCAGGGGCGTCGCCGTTAATTTTTGACTGGGAGAGGGGTGGTGATCGGCTGAAATGGACGGAAAAATTGTACCCCATTTTTATCAGTGTATTTAAGCCTTTACAACATTTTCAATGTGGATTTCCATGTTGTTGTAGGTAGTTAGTTATTTAGCGTCGCGCGCGATTTTTTCGGGTTTGCCTGATACAACCCAGAAATGTACTGCGGTCGGCATCGTGGTTGTTAACTTTCCCAGTTTTCTCCTCAGATCATTGTTTTGGGCGGCATGTGACCTTAGTTGTCGGCCCGCCCTTAAACCCCAATCATCATCATCATCAGATCATTGTTTTCACGTTCAGCAGGGAACGCGTACTTGCATTGAATGCCCCCGATTCCTGGGGGCATTTGCCCCTGATGCCCCTCCCCTGGATCCGCCAGTGCTCGCAATAGCTGCAAATTGTCACAAGGATCTCCTTGTAGGTATCTCTTTGTCTGCCAGTCGTTATAAAGTTATCGAATATACTCTGCAGTGCCATCAACGAGAGCAGCACAAGGAAATATTTGTATTAGGTACTGCCAGTTTTTCGGTATTCTCTATAATTCGGCTATAGCGGTTCAAAACACGTATTGAAGGTGAACTACTATCTTAAAGCAAGAACACAATCAAACTAACGAACGCATTCGCCAGTCACAATTTATTAATAACATTTTGGTCTTTTCAAATATGCTCGCTATCGACAGATGTTACGGCCAGGGGCGGCGCCATGGATTTTACCAGCGGGAGCAAAAATGATCCTGTGGTTGCCAGTATCACCAAGTTAACATAAAGCTGCAGCTCCTGAAATCAGATGCGGATTTTGGAGAGTGTTTACTGTTACTGTGTAGGTATCTGTAGCTTTTATCTCTTGGAACTTTTTGAAAAATACAAAATGGCCCCACCCTGTCGTACAAAGTTTTGTTTGCGTCACTTGCAACTAAACGTAGTGTTAAAAATTAGATTATCACAAAATTATTTTCTCTAGTAGGAAGGTACTTTTAGTAATCTTTACGACTATATTATATATTGTTCACTTCACGTGTCCGTTTCACAGGCGGATTACCGCCAGTTAAGGAAGGGCGGTCAAGCCTATATGCCCATCCAAAAACAAATAACGTCGGGCGAATAATGTCATTATTGGCCCGAAAGTTCCGAACTGTCGGGCCAATAATCGGACATTAACGCCCGACCAGTTGGGAGAATGTGCCAATGGATTAGATACTAAGTCCTGATTACCTGAAGACCTGAAGATGGGCTATGGCGTGAAAACTGTCGTCTCTATTTATTTTATCATCGCTTATATAATTGCTCTGTGTGAGCTGTATTTTTAATTCACACTTTCATTCTATATGCATCAAACAAATCTAGCACGAGTTAAATCAGTTTTAATTTATTTTCAGTGTACCACATTATTACAACATGGCTTTACATCACGTTTCATGCAGTCCAAACTTGCTTCTAACGGAATACGACGTTGATTCAGACAGAACCTAAAACGTGCATTCGGGCAGCAGCCACCGACAAAGCCTGCTTTTCGTTTGACACGCTATTGACTGTTTTGGGGGTTTCTGAGGTCCTGATTTTTCTGGATATCACTATCCGGGAACGTTCAAAATCACAAGATGTGCAGATGTCTCTAGAAAACAGTCAACTCATTGAAACTTCTTGCGATTTCAGTGGCATTTGATGTGTTGCTGGGTACTGCACTTTTGCCTGTTCTATTAGCCATGTTTTAATATTCAAATGTCCAGAGTTACTCTAAATTTAACGTTCCACATACAATGAAAATGAAACCTATCGCTTTAGAAGGTAGATCACAGAATGAGTATCTCTTGAATGGACAAGTTGCAGGTTGTTTGGTAAATATGTGAAAATAATAAGAAAAAATGATGCTGACAACGTGATACACATCATTTTGCATACAGAGCAATATTCAGAGAGATATTTGCCTGTAGAAGTTTATTATTTATAAAGCACTTGATGTAGTGACGTCATTTAGCAATAATATTGCGCATCCCTATTGGAAGCATGTTATTTCCCAAATTTCCCGTGCAAATATAAAGTTAAAAACGCATTCCTATGGACTTTACTGTGTCACCACCAAACTACTCAAATTCCATGAAATTATGCCTGTGTATGTCCACTGCACAAGCGTTATCTTTAATTCTCTAGAGCACATGTTTCGAGATAGGCTCCCGTTTCGGCTGAGGCCACACGCTGCCCTCCCACCTCAATCTCACCAGCTGCTTACGGCTATGCCGGCATGGGAGGTCCGCCTGCGTCCCATCTGCCTTTAGGTTGCTTCCTGGTCTGGAGATTTCTTTCTTAACCACCTATAACTTGTTTAGTTAGGCTCCAGCAGAGAAAGCTGTTAAGTGGCTCAAAGTCAGATGCTGCCGCTCACGAAAACCACGGCCCCAAAACTACTGCCAAAATGCGGCACTTGCCTCAATGATGTCTTGAAATAGTGTCTGTCGATCCACGAGCTTGTAGGGAAAGAGATTGCTAGATCACTTAGGATCCGTTGGCTTACAATCCGTTACAAATGCCTTTGAGCTGCCGCTAAGATTATGATTTGTCACAAGTAGAATTCCACAATTTTGAGTTGTGTTGTTCAGTAAAGTGCAGATTCAAAATTGAGCGCATATTCCTTGAATGCGACATAATCACGTGCTTTGATTCGACGCTTAACGTGATGCTGAATTTTGCGTTGAACCTCTATTTTAGAAATTCAATGTGTCCACCGAACTGCTAAAAACCTGTGCTTTGTGTCACCCGCACCGAACTGTTGTTCTATAGCCTTGCTAAAAACTACCTCAGGTATTATTGCGCCTGAACTATTGCTAAATTGCGTCACGACCAATCAGAGAGCAGAATGGTTTATTACGTAAATATACTTATTTATTTAAAAATCCTGATAAATCGGGGAATCTATATTAATTGACTATCTATAAAATAGCTTTTTAAAATAAATTGCGTTCAATCAAATACATAAAAACAGGGGGTTAGGTAACTGCAACTTGTCCAATGTCATTTCCGAGAATATATTTTTTAGAATACAAAATATAAACACGAGCAAGTTGATTCCACGCGCAGTATAAATCCGACAAACCCAGCGGCCTAGAACAATCGCAAATGATACAATAAAAATCTGACCTAGATAAGTGACAATAAACAAAATAACGTACATTTGTCCGTTCGAATGGTTTTGAAAGCCCTTTCACCATTATTCAGAAGCCCTTCATGACGCCTTAGCGTCCCTCGCTGCGCTGCGGGCCGCTCAGCATCATGTGGGCTTCTGATAATGGTGTCGGGCCGTTCAAAACCCATATCGCCCTCCAAAGTCACGTTATTGTACTATTGTTCGTTTGTTAACTGTTTGTGTAGCGTTGCAATGACTAGGTGATTTTGCGCCCTTAGTCGTGTTAATAACTTCATACTAGCAGTTTTCTCGATGGATTTTGGCGCTGTGAGGATAATAATTTTAAGGATATCATTTTTGGATGTTTTGGTAACCAAGCTTCAGAAACCAAATTTGGTAACCAAATCGCTCTTGCGTGCGATTTTTGTCAATTATTCCCAAGAGAAACATTTTTAGACAAAAATTGCATGTTAAAGTTCATTCTGAAGCCTGTTTGCCAAAAACTCAAGAAATTATATATGTAAAAATGTTATCCTCACAGCGCAAAAATACATCTTGCAAACGACTAGTGTGTAATTTTTAAAGCCTGGGTGTAAAAGACAGATTTGTGACAAAAGATTAGTGTCCTTATCGGTTAAAAATATCGCAGTAAGTTTTCAGTATCTCATTTAGGAACGATAATGGCCCTTTCATTTTAATTTCTTCTTTTCAAGACCTTTAAAGGTCTTGAAACCATGATTTGCCCCCCAAAAACGTCAGACGTAAAGTTGCTGACGGGTTGACGACAATGCTTTACCCCTCCTCTCTCAGTCAACAACGTCTCGCGACTAACTGATGTTCTGCTTATCCCCCTCAACCCCGGTCAATATTTTGTTTTAATAAAATACGCCACTAAATTTGCCACCCACAAAAAAAACGGCTAGAAGATCGTCCAGTGGATACCGAACGTGTCATACCGATCATACTGAATATACCATAGCGATAAGTTGACATTTTCCGTCTCATTAACGTTAAATAAGTACAATAAGTACAAACACTTGGAGTGTTTTGTTTTATTGTCATTACTAGACACTTGGCAGTTTGTGTTCACCAGTAACCAAATTCCAGCGGGGGCAAAAACATAGTTTTGCCCCGCTGCTTCTCCACAGCGGGGCAAGCTGCCCCGCTGCTCCCGCGGTGGCGCCGCCCATGGTTACAGCAACCTACAGCTCGACACGAACGTTATAACACCATTTAGGTGACCGTGACAACCGACACAACTATACACGCACGAGATTGTCAATGATAAGCATTGACGAAATATGCTCGCAATACGGGCCAACTCACAGGCACTGGACTGAAAATAAGTGACCTCCGCTCCTGCAACATCAAGTATATACAGATACAGATACAGATACAGATACAGATACATGTATTAGGACCCTCCATAGTATGGATTTTGTGGTATCCACGTCGTTATACAAATGAAATACCGCGCGAAACAAAAACGAAATACAACACACAATGATGATACAAATACAGTTGTTAAAACACGGTGGCAAAGAATGGCAGTTTCAGCTTGGCTATCGCCTAGCCTCTGGGGTACGGGCGTTCCAGCGCGCTCGTGCTCGGCACGCAAAGCTGCGCCTTGCAACCTCCCCGTCCGGCACCGCGGCAGCTCGAGCTGGCCGCCTTGCACTTGGCGCCGTATGTGGCGGACGGACACGGACGGCCGCCTCACCATTCACGTCGCAGCCATTTTCTAGGCGCGTAGGGAAGTTGATCAGGCTCGGTGGTTCGGGCTTTTACGGCGCTGAATGTTCTCGTTTGCACGTTGATCATTGGAATCACAGGTGAGCCACCCGAAGTGTGTCGTGCGTGTGTGAGTTGGTTGGTGATGTGTGGGTTGTTGCAATTAATCAATCGATGTTCGCGCCGGACCAGAGAGCCAGTCCTCCTACGAAACGCCAAAGGATTTGATCGCTCATTCTGTGCTGACGCGCCGCCTCTTGTGCTGCACGATAATTGGGTCAAATCAACGTTTTACACCCGTTACACCGTTATACACTAACAAAAATTTATAAAATACTTATTAACAAACCTACTGACTCACCGGCAACAGACTTAAACCCTCATTTATCTCAGTACCATATAAAAAAGTCAATAAACTTAGAGTCAAATGCTCATACGCGAAATTTTGACAGTAGAAGTATAGCCAGAGACATACAAATTTAGTGCGTTGCAATGGGTGAGACGTACAGCTTGAGTCAAAAGTATCTGGTCTCAAGCCCATGTTGAGGATATCATTTGACAACCCAACTGTGCTGAGATTCGTATCCAGACGTCGCATGGCGCGTAACAACGTTAGCCTGCACCAGACTCTAGAGTGTGTGTAAAACCCATCAGTCCACTGCTTGTGTATACATCACTCGTTCCGTCGTGACGTCATGCCAATATGGCCGACAGGATTCCTGTTGCCGCTCTGATCCCGTATCCGTCTGGCGGCTCTGAGCGTTTCCCTGCGTGGCCGAGTATTCAGTAGTCACCACCATTCACCTCAGCTCCGGTTAGGCGCGTCAGCTGGGAGAGGCAGCGGCCTGATATGGGCCTGATACAGACAGGCGGCACCGTGCCCAGAGTGACCGGCAGCTGCACGTCCTTCACCTTGACGTTGATGATGCTGCAGCCGCTGCTGTCGTCTATGCTGACCTCTCCCTCACGGTGATCTAGGTCTGGGTGATCACCACGCGACCGGCGAGCGGCCTGGTGGAACCGTCACCGTCACCCGCGTACACTGTCTGTTGTCAATGTCCACTCCGAACACGATCCTCTCCTTCAGCTGCACCGCGTCATCGGCGGCCGCCAGCCGCTGACGGTCCGGACCATCCAGCCACACGTCTATCACCTCACCGGCAGTGGACCGTTGCAGCTTGACGTGCAGCTGGAAAGGGCCCGGGTTGCGACCCATCAGCTGAGGGCGAGCCTCGCGCTGTACCGGCTGCGGCCGCGCCGGCTGAGGCCCTTTGGACAAGTCGCGGTGTGGCAGCACTCGAAACTCGGCACTCGCTCGTCCGTCGGGCGACCAGAGGCCGTGGCTGATGGCGCGCGCTTTGCACTCATACGACACCTGACCTTTGGCATGCGCCTGTAAGTAGGCCAGCTTGTGGGGCAGTGAGAATGTGAACGGGAGCTGGTGCTGGCCGGGAGGTAGCGCGATGTGCTGACCTTCACTCGCCACCAGCAGCGGCAGGTCAAGCCGCAGCAGCCTCTGGCTCTCAAAGTATTCGTCACCTGCGTCTGTCGTCAACCTAGTGCGAGCCTCACCTCGCACCTTCACCAGCACCGCCTTGAGCTTGTGCGGCTTATAGCCGTCTATATCCAGCACCAGGACACCGCTCATCTTCTCTCCGGGTGTGAACTCGAGCGTCCCCTGCTGGCCGGGCTGCAGTGCAATAATGGTCCGCTTGATGCCCATGGTGAGCGGAAGCGGCCGTCGTTTAGCTGCTCGTCTTCAGTCGGCCGCGTTCACCCCCGGCGCGCTCCCTTGGTCTGGGCACGTCGTCGTAGTGTGGGCTCGTCTGGTCGCCCGGTCACCCGGCCGCAATGCTAGGTCTGGACGTACGTCAACGATCGGTTGCTTCGCGCTCTTTGGTCGCCGTCATCTTCTCGGCGCGGGTCGCCTGGACGTCGTTCAGTGTGGCTCGTCTTGTCGCCGTCACCCGGCGCAGGTTCTGGACGTCGTTCCAGCGTTGGCTTCGTCTTGGTCGCCTTGTCACCGGCCGGTCTGGACGTGTCAGTCAGTGTTGGCTCGTCTTGGTGGCCGTCACCCGGCGCGGTCTGGGTTCTGCGCACTACTGAGCCGCCCGCCCCGCCGCTCTGCCGGCTGCAGCCTTGGCACCTTGCACGGATGTTATGCAGAGTAGCACGGTGGGGTCAAACCGGTTCTGATGCCTCCGCAGGGCCGCCGTCGTAGCGCTAGTTTGTACTCCGTTTTTTGTTGTCTGTTTCTTCCTACCAAATATATGATGGACATGATAAAAATGTCATTTTAACAACTTTTACTCTGGACAGTTTGTTTTAAATTAGCTAGCAATGCATAAGCAAGCGAAATCCGATGAGCTTTCATAATTTTTCAGAATTGTGTGACTTTTGGGGATTCCTCCCCCCCCCAACCAACCAAGGAAAGTTATGGATCCCGCCTTTATCTTTCTGCACCCTGGAAGGGACATTCGCAGCTGCACTTATGGCGCCTCCAAGCCCCCACCAAGTGTTTGACATTCCTAAGTGATGACGTCGCCAAGGTCCCGGCCCATGGCCTTCAACACAAGAGCCAACGGAGAATCGCGTTTTTCGGGATGATCTTCTGAAGACCCTACTGGGAAAATGTTGGCTTGCTTTTCTTTATCTTTATGGATTCGTGGAGATGTGCAGATTCCAGAAAATGGGTCAGTTTGGTCATATAGTCTCATTCATAAATCCTCGGTCCTACAGCATTAGTGCACTCTTGACCGTATACAGTACACCCACAGGCTGCAGTACCAGTGACGTCATGATCTGCCTAACCTTATGTATGTTCTAGTAACCAAGGCTATAGAACAACCTAGTAACCATGGCGCCTACCCTCGGTCGGCTGGTCAGCGCATGGCCAGACGGGTTGCGCCAGGGTATATTGAAAGGGTGCTGCGCAATCCGTGTAGTTGAGTCACTCGCGCCACGCGCTGCGGTAGTCGCCGGGTATTCCCCGTCTGATGACACTGACGCGCAGAGCACGGTCTTATGGTGCCAAGGTGACTGGTGAGACGCTGGACTCAGCACTTCTGTTGGTCTGTTGGTCCCCGTTGCTGCAGCTACGTAAATGTGTTAGCGTCAAACATGTCAAGAGTCTTGTTGAAAAGATGAACTGAACTACCGTTTGAACAGCGTCATCGTATGCAACTTCATTTTGCGATTATTTAATTGAGATAAAGTATGCATAATTGTATATGATTGCTAGGCTTCTGATGTCTCTTGAGGCATTCCAGGACAAATCGTCAAAACGACTTTTAAATCGACAAGCTTTATTTCACCGGTGTCGATTTGTATACTATTGGGGGCCCGGGCCCCCAATGATTTCACATTTTAACATAAGGCCTCCGCCTATGGCGTTGCATGGTAAGAATGGAGTTAAAATCTTCCTTTAAAGTTAGCATTAGGGCCCCCAATCATTTGCATACATTGACACCGCTGCTTCATCTCATATTTCGATAAAACTCTGTCTTCGGGTTGGTCTGGGTCACAGACAGGGACGTAGTCAAGGGGAGGCACGGGGGCCATGCCCCCCTCCCCCCCTGAGCAAAATAAACTCACTCTAGATAAAATAGGATGCTCTGACGACCCGACCCCACTAGCGGATATAGGAAGGCAACCAGGTCCCCCCCCCAACATCCTTGAAGGGGGACAAACATGGCCCTCCAAAACCTTAACAAATTATTGTAAAAATTGTCTTTGCAACAGTCAAAAATCCAGCTATTCACAGTGAAAAACTTGCAAATTTCGTGCCGCTTCGCGGCATGATACAAGTTTTGCAATTGCTTATTTTGGCAATGGGAAATGAATCCCATTTAGTGTCTGGCAGAGGCTCTCCTAGGCTGGCCCCAGGGCCTACTCCCTTCATAATTATTAACTTTTAGACGGATAACATGTTTAAAGTCTCCCGAGTTCCGAAAAAGTGACGCGAACGCAAAGACGCGGACATCGGCAGTAGGCACTCGGAAGCTCCTCCACCCGTGTCCAACTTGCTGGACTGAAGAGCTAATATGGGGACCAGGCCAGGACCATCTTTCCCAGGCTCCTCAAGCTCCACAGGGACCATTTATACGTATAAAAATGTTCTGCCTCTTGCTGCTTTCAAACCATTCACGTTGTTACCAGTTGTGTGTTACAGTTCGGTACATATGTATACAGTTATTACGAGCGAGCGCGAAGCGCGGAGCGAGTCCTCATTGAATACCGGATTTTTC